>JABSTQ010009689.1:0-282500 GCA_013358835.2 Ixodes persulcatus | reverse complement strand
TCGGGCGAGAGGTGAGCAACAGGCGGCCCCAGCACCGATGTTAGCATCCGGATTATTCCGTTAAGACTAAATATCGTCTTCTTGCTTCTCCTCTTCTCAGCGTGGACCCACCACGAAGTATTTGTGCTGCCCCTACTGGGGTCCTCACAATTGGTGGCAGCGGTGGGATCCTCTAACTTAAATCGCTGAGGAAAACGGCGAGACCTTTCTGCCCTCACCCGAGAGGAGAGGCGAGACGATGTCTCAGACACCGGTGGCTCAGCCGAATGCCCTGGGTGCAGGGATGTTGGCTCTGGGGGTCTTGTCCCCTCGTTTACGGGTGACGGGACCACGGTGTGCGTCAGGAAATTCTTTCAAATTCTAGAACAAGTAGGTAGCAAGGGGGGTTGGCAAGATAGCCAACTCATTGGGATTGCTCGCTGTAAGATGGTCGGGTCCGCGTACGCCTTCGCATGGCAACATAAGTGTGTGGCCGCAGTCACGACCTTTACGGCATTCAAAGCTTTGGTTCTCGAGCGGTTCGATGCTGAGCCCCAGAACGTGAAGCTCTCGAAATTCTTAGCGGCCAAGCAGAATGCGGGGGAGGACGTGAGTGCGTTTGCCGGTCGATTGCGCGTACTGGGAAATGCCACCCTGGGAACAAACGCGTTAGAGGGTGCCCAAAAAAACGGGAATTGCGGAGACAACTACTCAGTGAACAGATGCTATCACAGTTTGTCGGTGGACTTCGAGACCCAATTAAGAGGTTTACCCTCTCGCGATACCCCGAGACGTTTGACGGGGCGATCGAAATCGCGGTGAAGAAAGAACGCAACGAACGCATCGTTAACGGTGGCACACAACCGGTACGGCGGGTTGAGGAGCCCAATAATTAAGGCTCAGGACGAAGTGCGCGAGCGTTTGGACAGGCTCGAGAGGTTGTTTGAACAGAGCTTGTCACTTCGTGGTGCGGCTGGAACCAGTCGGAAGCGTTCTCCACCGAGAACACCGCGAAAGACCAATGCAGGTTGTTTCGTATGTGGGACGTTTGGCCACTTCGCGCGGTCGTGCCCACATCGGCACCGCGACGGCCGAGCCGACATAAGGCAGATTGAGGATGGGGACCAGGGACAAACAGGAGATCACAGACCTCTAGGATCACGGACTGCCCATCAGCCGGGAAACTAGAGCGGCCCCTCTCTGAAAACCGCAGAGAAGGGGCAGTAAAGGAGCTCGTGGTAAATGTTTGTGGAGAAACGAGCCCCATTGTTGCGTGCGAAATCAGTGGCGCCAATTTTCCATCGCCTTATTGACACCGGGTCAAGGGTAAGCCTGGTGAAGAAGGGAACCCTCGACGTCATTCTAAAGGACTGGCAGAATGTTTTTCCGAATAGGGGCAGAGCACGAAAGCTGGTAGGAATCACGGGCGACGCACTAGATACGGTCGGATGTTTTGAGATCCTGCTCCCGTTGGGCGGTCATGAGATTAGACCCGCGTGCTTCGTATGTACAGACGGTCTCGTGTTGCCTGTTGCGGAAATCATCGGCCAAGATGTCCTCCACGGAGAGGACATCGACTTGCTCCTCAGTGAGGGATGTCTTGCGCATTGGGAATGCAAGAGTGGAGATCACTAACTGGGCCCACCAGGTGAACACGGTCGAGCCGAAGCTGGAGGAGGTAGGAGGGGCCCAGGCGACAGTGACTCTTTTGAGGCCCTGTGTCCTGCCCCCTCTGAGCGAGTGCCTTTTTCAGGGGAAGGTAAGCTCGGGTGGTGTAGCGGGAAGGCTCGGTGTGCTCGAGACTCATGACCTAGGGGTAAATGGCGTCGTCGGCGCCCACGCGCCCGTGAAGATGTGGAGGGCGCGACGGTTCCGGTACGCCTGGTGAACGTCACGTGCCAGGAGATACGCCTCCCACAAAATAAGGTCGTGGGGACGCTCGTAGACGCTCACGAGGTTGGTCCTGTCGACCCGGATGCTTGGGCATGCAACCGGATAGAACAGGTAGATTTATTGGATGATTTTGACTTCTCACATATTACGACAGAGGAGAAGGACAGC
Source organism: Ixodes persulcatus (assembly GCA_013358835.2). Classification (NCBI taxonomy): domain Eukaryota; kingdom Metazoa; phylum Arthropoda; class Arachnida; order Ixodida; family Ixodidae; genus Ixodes; species Ixodes persulcatus. The sequence goes on along the minus strand of JABSTQ010009689.1, from coordinate 280,460 downwards.
CTGCTCGGACTCATCGCCCAGCACCGTGACGTCTTCTCCTCGAGTCGGTCGGACCTGGGTCGTTGTGAGGCCGTGAACCACAGGATCTCGACAGGGAGGCAGCACCCGTTTACCGACGAGACTACAGAATCCCGTACTCTAAAAGAGAGGAGATGCAGGGGCAAGTCGATCAACTGCTCGCGAAAGGAATTATCGAACATTCCACGTCTCCTTGGGGTGCGCTTGCCTTACTGGTTGAGAAACCCGATGGTTCTTATCATTTTGTTGTTGACTACCGCGACCTGAACAAGGTCACCCGTGTGGATTCTTATTCATTGCCGAACATACAGGAGACCTTTTCCCAGCTTGGATCTGTGCGACGTTTAACGGTAGTTGACATGACCTCGGGCTACTGGCGAATCGAAATGGACCCTCGTGACCGTGAAAAAACGGCCTTCAACACGCCGTCGGGACATTACCATTGAACCAGAATGCCGATGGGGCTGGTGAACAGCGCGGCTGTATGGCAACGCACGGCCGATGTCGTGCTCGCGGGCCTGCTAGGTAAGATATGCTATGTATATCTAGATGACATCATCATCTACAGCAACAGCCTAGAGGAGCATCTGGAGGACTTAAAGACTGTTTTCTAAAGGGTAAAGGCTGCTGGTCTCATGCTCAAGCCGTCGAAATGCCAGTTTCTGAAACCCGAGGTCGAATACCTGGGTCACATTGTATCGGCAGAAGGCGTACGGCCGGACCCCGCTAAAATCGCATGTGTTCGTGATTTTCCGGCACCCCAAAACAAGTCGGAGGTGCGTCGATTCCTGGGCCTCATAACCTACTACCGTCGACACGTACCGCATTCGCCAAGGTAGCGCGGCCCTTAACGCAGCTCACCGGCAAGAAGCCGTTCGCGTGGGGAATAGATGCCGGAGCGGCCTTCGAGGTCATGAAGCAGAAATTGACGGAGGCGCCAATCCTTCGATTCCCGGACTTCTCGCGACCGTGAACACTGGCCACAGACGCCTCCAAGTTCGCCGTGGGAGCGGTGTTGTCCCAACAATTCGACGGCCAGGAACACCCCGTGGCATACGCGAGTCGGCAGTTGAACGGAGCGGAGCAGGCCTACGGGGCTACGGAACAGGAGTGTCTCGCTGTCGTCTGGGCCGTGAGACACTTTCGCCGTTATTTGTACGGAAGCCACTGAAGTGGCTTATGAGCACGAGAGACCAGAACTCACGGCTTGCGCGTTGGAACCTGCGTCTACAGGAGTACGACTTCGAAATCGTGCACCGTTCGGGGAAGACAAACCAGAACGTAGACGCGCTGAGCCGGGCAGTGGTGAGAGAGGTGAACATGTTCCTCCCGTCAACCGATGGGTGGAGAGTGAAGGAAGAGCAGCGGAAAGACACCTGCCTACGCGCTACGATTGCCGTCTTCAAGGCCTCGGAGGAAAACTGCAACGGGCAGTTCTACCTCGACCAGGGTGGGCTAAACCAGGAGAGGCTGGGAGGATGGTGATCCCCAGGTCGATGATTGGCGAGCTCCTGAGAGTGCACCATGATGCCCCTTGCGCCGGCCACCCGGCGCAAGGGGCATCATGGTGCTCTGCAGTACTCCACATTGTGGAGTACTGCAGAGCATGCAAGTCGTGCAGTCTACGGAAGACACCCAAGAGTCGAAGGCCGGCACGTTTTCAAGACTTCGGGCAGCTCAGCAGCCCGTTCGAGCGCACTGCGATGGACACGCATCATCGGGCCTTTGCCCGTCACCACTGCCGAGAGCAATTACATCCTGGTCTTTGTGGACCACTTAACTCGATTCGCAGAAGCTTTCCTCATGCCTGATCAAAAGACCGAAACTGTGGCTAGGATGTTCGCCGAGGGCGTAGTGTTAAGCCACGGAGTGCCGGACCAACTCCTAACCGATCAGGGCGCACATTGTACCTCGCGCCTAATGAAAGAGGTGTACGCGTCATTGGGGATCTCCAAGCTGCAGACGACCGCCTACCATCCTGAGTGTAACGGCGCCGTCGAAAGACTGAATCAAACCATTATCAAGATGCTGGGACACTTTGTGGCGCATGACCAGCGTGATTGGGACCTGTGGCTTCCCTTCGCGCTGTTCGCTTACAACTCTGCCGCTCACGAAGGGACCAGGGAGTCGCCCTTTTTCTTGCTCTGCGGTAGAGATCCAGTTGTGCCCAGCCTGGCTCGCGCGGCACCCACGCCGAACTACGGGACACTGGAGAATTACAGATCCGAGCTCGTACAGCGACTGTCGATATCACACCGGCTGGCATCGGACTCGCTTGTTCAGGCGGCGCAAACAAGAAAACCTCGGCACGACAGAACGAGCGGAGACCCTCAGTACAAACTGGGAGATCCAGTCTACCTGCAGGTCATGATGTAGAAAACCCGAGACTGTGGTAAAAGCAGGGAAACTTGGTCGAAGGGTTTTCTACATCATGATCAACATCCACCAGCTCTCCTGCGCACTCACTGTTTTTTACCTGCAGGTGGCAGCGCACAGGCGGGGAACCGCGCGGAAGCTCGCTCCCAGTTGGTGTGGGCCCTTCCGAATAGTGGAGGTGCTTTCCGACATCACCTGTAGAATCCGGAGAATTGGGGAACGAGAGGAAAAGATCGTTCATGTAAATAGGCTAAAACCCGCGCATCTTTCCTTTCCCAGCGAAAGTGCGAGCGGTCGTCCGGTAGACGACCCCCCTCCCGCAGTAGAGAGACAGCGGGCGCCAAACCCTGCAGTCGTCACTCTCCGTGAATCGCAGGCTGATGCGACACTGGGGGCCGGCGCCGACCCGTTCTCTGCGGCATTTGGCATGCCGTTACCCATTGCGACGCATGGGTACACACTCAGGAGCCGTGAATAGGTGGGCGTTTCCGGTCATCGCCGGCAGCGAGCAATCGTAGAGAGTATAGATATATTTTAATTGATGCCATTTTTGGAAAACTTTCCTTTTTTGAGTCACCTGTGTCTTAGTGCGCCATTTTAACGTTTTAACGCCTCGCTCTTTTGGTCTTATCGGTGCTGGCGTGGCTTGCGTTGCTGTTCGTCACTCATCGTTATTTTCGCTGTGTGTGCTATTCTTTCCGGCCGATGTACTTGGGTGCTGAACTCCAGAATTTTTCCTAAGCGGAAGGAAATTCTTTTGAAGTTGGAGCGATTGTGATGTCGTCCAAGGTGGTGGTTGGAGACGCCAACGCGGCGCGAGCAGGTCCGGACGCGCGCGGTTGGGGGTGACACACAGGAGAGGGGAGGGCACGGAGAGGAAATAGGAAAGAGGGGCCTGGGAAAACTGGAAACCGATCAGGGACGGGGAGAGAGGGAGGCGAGCCAGGCCGGACGTGGGAAAAGTCAACTCTCTTGGAGGGAAGCGAGTCGAAGGGTGACGACGGGTTTTTGGGAGGCGAAGAGAGGACAGGCGGGAATGTGATCGCGACGTGCGCTGTGAAACGTGAGAGCCAAGGCAAGGGCGCAAGCTGAAGGCGTGCATCGACGGACATCCGCGAAAGCCCGATTTGCCGCATCCTGAGCCTCCTCGGTACAACCTGCCCGTCGAACCAGAGCCACGTCGATGACCGGCCCCTCCAGGTCCCCTCTCCCAAGAGACCCCTGCGACGGGACACCCAGAACACGCCGGGCGAGAGTTGAGCAACAGGCGGCCCCAGCACCGATGTTAGCATCCGGATTATTTCGTTAAGACTAAATATCGTCTTCTCGCTTCTCCCCCTCCTCAGCGTGGACCCACCACGAAGTATTTGTGCTGCCCCTACTGGGGTCGTCACAAAACCACTCGAGAAACTTCTACATCAAAGACTCCTAACACATCTTGATAAACATGCTTTAATTTCTGAATCACAATTTGGATTTCGTAAGCGCCGCCACCACTGCGGCGTGAAGTCAAGCGCAAGCTGAAGGCGTGCATCGACGGACATCCGCGAAAGCCCGATTTGCCGCATCCTGAGCCTCCTCGGTACAACCTGCCCGTCGAACCAGAGCCACGTCGATGACCGGCCCCTCCGGGTCCCCTCTCCCAAGAGACCCCTGCGACGGGACACCCAGAACACGTCGGGCGAGAGGTGAGCAACAGGCGGCCCCAGCACCGATGTTAGCATCCGGATTATTCCGTTAAGACTAAATATCGTCTTCTTGCTTCTCCTCTTCTCAGCGTGGACCCACCACGAAGTATTTGTGCTGCCCCTACTGGGGTCCTCACAATTGGTGGCAGCGGTGGGATCCTCTAACTTAAATCGCTGAGGAAAACGGCGAGACCTTTCTGCCCTCACCCGAGAGGAGAGGCGAGACGATGTCTCAGACACCGGTGGCTCAGCCGAATGCCCTGGGTGCAGGGATGTTGGCTCTGGGGGTCTTGTCCCCTCGTTTACTGGTGACGGGACCACGGTGTGCGTCAGGAAATTCTTTCAAATTCTAGAACAAGTAGGTAGCAAGGGGGGTTGGCAAGATAGCCAACTCATTGGGATTGCTCGCTGTAAGATGGTCGGGTCCGCGTACGCCTTCGCATGGCAACATGAGTGTGTGGCCGCAGTCACGACCTTTACGACATTCAAAGCTTTGGTTCTCGAGCGGTTCGATGCTGAGCCCCAGAACGTGAAGCTCTCGAAATTCTTAGCGGCCAAGCAGAATGCGGGGGAGGACGTGAGTGCGTTTGCCGGTCGATTGCGCGTACTGGGAAATGCCACCCTGGGAACAAACGCGTTAGAGGGTGCCCAAAAAAACGGGAATTGCGGAGACAACTACTCAGTGAACAGATGCTATCACAGTTTGTCGGTGGACTTCGAGACCCAATTAAGAGGTTTACCCTCTCGCGATACCCCGAGACGTTTGACGGGGCGATCGAAATCGCGGTGAAGAAAGAACGCAACGAACGCATCGTTAACGGTGGCACACAACCGGTACGGCGGGTTGAGGAGCCCAATAATTAAGGCTCAGGACGAAGTGCGCGAGCGTTTGGACAGGCTCGAGAGGTTGTTTGAACAGAGCTTGTCACTTCGTGGTGCGGCTGGAACCAGTCGGAAGCGTTCTCCACCGAGAACACCGCGAAAGACCAATGCAGGTTGTTTCGTATGTGGGACGTTTGGCCACTTCGCGCGGTCGTGCCCACATCGGCACCGCGACGGCCGAGCCGACATAAGGCAGATTGAGGATGGGGACCAGGGACAAACAGGAGATCACAGACCTCTAGGATCACGGACTGCCCATCAGCCGGGAAACTAGAGCGGCCCCTCTCTGAAAACCGCAGAGAAGGGGCAGTAAAGGAGCTCGTGGTAAATGTTTGTGGAGAAACGAGCCCCATTGTTGCGTGCGAAATCAGTGGCGCCAATTTTCCATCGCCTTATTGACACCGGGTCAAGGGTAAGCCTGGTGAAGAAGGGAACCCTCGACGTCATTCTAAAGGACTGGCAGAATGTTTTTCCGAATAGGGGCAGAGCACGAAAGCTGGTAGGAATCACGGGCGACGCACTAGATACGGTCGGATGTTTTGAGATCCTGCTCCCGTTGGGCGGTCATGAGATTAGACCCGCGTGCTTCGTATGTACAGACGGTCTCGTGTTGCCTGTTGCGGAAATCATCGGCCAAGATGTCCTCCACGGAGAGGACATCGACTTGCTCCTCAGTGAGGGATGTCTTGCGCATTGGGAATGCAAGAGTGGAGATCACTAACTGGGCCCACCAGGTGAACACGGTCGAGCCGAAGCTGGAGGAGGTAGGAGGGGCCCAGGCGACAGTGACTCTTTTGAGGCCCTGTGTCCTGCCCCCTCTGAGCGAGTGCCTTTTTCAGGGGAAGGTAAGCTCGGGTGGTGTAGCGGGAAGGCTCGGTGTGCTCGAGACTCATGACCTAGGGGTAAATGGCGTCGTCGGCGCCCACGCGCCCGTGAAGATGTGGAGGGCGCGACGGTTCCGGTACGCCTGGTGAACGTCACGTGCCAGGAGATACGCCTCCCACAAAATAAGGTCGTGGGGACGCTCGTAGACGCTTACGAGGTTGGTCCTGTCGACCCGGATGCTTGGGCATGCAACCGGATAGAACAGGTAGATTTATTGGATGATTTTGACTTCTCACATATTACGACAGAGGAGAAGGACAGCCTGGTCGGACTCATCGCCCAGCACCGTGACGTCTTCTCCTCGAGTCGGTCGGACCTGGGTCGTTGTGAGGCCGTGAACCACAGGATCTCGACAGGGAGGCAGCACCCGTTTACCGACGAGACTACAGAATCCCGTACTCTAAAAGAGAGGAGATGCAGGGGCAAGTCGATCAACTGCTCGCGAAAGGAATTATCGAACATTCCACGTCTCCTTGGGGTGCGCTTGCCTTACTGGTTGAGAAACCCGATGGTTCTTATCATTTTGTTGTTGACTACCGCGACCTGAACAAGGTCACCCGTGTGGATTCTTATTCATTGCCGAACATACAGGAGACCTTTTCCCAGCTTGGATCTGTGCGACGTTTAACGGTAGTTGACATGACCTCGGGCTAATGGCGAATCGAAATGGACCCTCGTGACCGTGAAAAAACGGCCTTCAACACGCCGTCGGGACATTACCATTGAACCAGAATGCCGATGGGGCTGGTGAACAGCGCGGCTGTATGGCAACGCACGGCCGATGTCGTGCTCGCGGGCCTGCTAGGTAAGATATGCTATGTATATCTAGATGACATCATCATCTACAGCAACAGCCTAGAGGAGCATCTGGAGGACTTAAAGACTGTTTTCTAAAGGGTAAAGGCTGCTGGTCTCATGCTCAAGCCGTCGAAATGCCAGTTTCTGAAACCCGAGGTCGAATACCTGGGTCACATTGTATCGGCAGAAGGCGTACGGCCGGACCCCGCTAAAATCGCATGTGTTCGTGATTTTCCGGCACCCCAAAACAAGTCGGAGGTGCGTCGATTCCTGGGCCTCATAACCTACTACCGTCGACACGTACCGCATTCGCCAAGGTAGCGCGGCCCTTAACGCAGCTCACCGGCAAGAAGCCGTTCGCGTGGGGAATAGATGCCGGAGCGGCCTTCGAGGTCATGAAGCAGAAATTGACGGAGGCGCCAATCCTTCGATTCCCGGACTTCTCGCGACCGTGAACACTGGCCACAGACGCCTCCAAGTTCGCCGTGGGAGCGGTGTTGTCCCAACAATTCGACGGCCAGGAACACCCCATGGCATACGCGAGTCGGCAGTTGAACGGAGCGGAGCAGGCCTACGGGGCTACGGAACAGGAGTGTCTCGCTGTCGTCTGGGCCGTGAGACACTTTCGCCGTTATTTGTACGGACGCCATTTCCGTATCTTGACCGACTGCCAGCCACTGAAGTGGCTTATGAGCACGAGAGACCAGAACTCACGGCTTGCGCGTTGGAACCTGCGTCTACAGGAGTACAACTTCGAAATCGTGCACCGTTCGGGGAAGACAAACCAGAACGTAGACGCGCTGAGCCGGGCAGTGGTGAGAGAGGTGAACATGTTCCTCCCGTCAACCGATGGGTGGAGAGTGAAGGAAGAGCAGCGGAAAGACACCTGCCTACGCGCTACGATTGCCGTCTTCAAGGCCTCGGAGGAAAACTGCAACGGGCAGTTCTACCTCGACCAGGGTGGGCTAAACCAGGAGAGGCTGGGAGGATGGTGATCCCCAGGTCGATGATTGGCGAGCTCCTGAGAGTGCACCATGATGCCCCTTGCGCCGGCCACCCGGCGCAAGGGGCATCATGGTGCTCTGCAGTACTCCACATTGTGGAGTACTGCAGAGCATGCAAGTCGTGCAGTCTACGGAAGACACCCAAGAGTCGAAGGCCGGCACGTTTTCAAGACTTCGGGCAGCTCAGCAGCCCGTTCGAGCGCACTGCGATGGACACGCATCATCGGGCCTTTGCCCGTCACCACTGCCGAGAGCAATTACATCCTGGTCTTTGTGGACCACTTAACTCGATTCGCAGAAGCTTTCCTCATGCCTGATCAAAAGACCGAAACTGTGGCTAGGATGTTCGCCGAGGGCGTAGTGTTAAGCCACGGAGTGCCGGACCAACTCCTAACCGATCAGGGCGCACATTGTACCTCGCGCCTAATGAAAGAGGTGTACGCGTCATTGGGGATCTCCAAGCTGCAGACGACCGCCTACCATCCTGAGTGTAACGGCGCCGTCGAAAGACTGAATCAAACCATTATCAAGATGCTGGGACACTTTGTGGCGCATGACCAGCGTGATTGGGACCTGTGGCTTCCCTTCGCGCTGTTCGCTTACAACTCTGCCGCTCACGAAGGGACCAGGGAGTCGCCCTTTTTCTTGCTCTGCGGTAGAGATCCAGTTGTGCCCAGCCTGGCTCGCGCGGCACCCACGCCAAACTACGGGACACTGGAGAATTACAGATCCGAGCTCGTACAGCGACTGTCGATATCACACCGGCTGGCATCGGACTCGCTTGTTCAGGCGGCGCAAACAAGAAAACCTCGGCACGACAGAACGAGCGGAGACCCTCAGTACAAACTGGGAGATCCAGTCTACCTGCAGGTCATGATGTAGAAAACCCGAGACTGTGGTAAAAGCAGGGAAACTTGGTCGAAGGGTTTTCTACATCATGATCAACATCCACCAGCTCTCCTGCGCACTCACTGTTTTTTTACCTGCAGGTGGCAGCGCACAGGCGGGGAACCGCGCGGAAGCTCGCTCCCAGTTGGTGTGGGCCCTTCCGAATAGTGGAGGTGCTTTCCGACATCACCTGTAGAATCCGGAGAATTGGGGAACGAGAGGAAAAGATCGTTCATGTAAATAGGCTAAAACCCGCGCATCTTTCCTTTCCCAGCGAAAGTGCGAGCGGTCGTCCGGTAGACGACCCCCCTCCCGCAGTAGAGAGACAGCGGGCGCCAAACCCTGCAGTCGTCACTCTCCGTGAATCGCAGGCTGATGCGACACTGGGGGCCGGCGCCGACCCGTTCTCTGCGGCATTTGGCATGCCGTTACCCATTGCGACGCATGGGTACACACTCAGGAGCCGTGAATAGGTGGGCGTTTCCGGTCATCGCCGGCAGCGAGCAATCGTAGAGAGTATAGATATATTTTAATTGATGCCATTTTTGGAAAACTTTCCTTTTTTGAGTCACCTGTGTCTTAGTGCGCCATTTTAACGTTTTAACGCCTCGCTCTTTTGGTCTTATCGGTGCTGGCGTGGCTTGCGTTGCTGTTCGTCACTCATCGTTATTTTCGCTGTGTGTGCTATTCTTTCCGGCCGATGTACTTGGGTGCTGAACTCCAGAATTTTTCCTAAGCGGAAGGAAATTCTTTTGAAGTTGGAGCGACTGTGATGTCGTCCAAGGTGGTGGTTGGAGACGCCAACGCGGCGCGAGCAGGTCCGGACGCGCGCGGTTGGGGGTGACACACAGGAGAGGGGAGGGCACGGAGAGGAAATGGGAAAGAGGGGCCTGGGAAAACTGGAAACCGATCAGGGACGGGGAGAGAGGGAGGCGAGCCAGGCCGGACGTGGGAAAAGTCAACTCTCTTGGAGGGAAGCGAGTCGAAGGGTGACGACGGGTTTTTGGGAGGCGAAGAGAGGACAGGCGGGAATGTGATCGCGACGTGCGCTGTGAAACGTGAGAGCCAAGGCAAGGGCGCAAGCTGAAGGCGTGCATCGACGGACATCCGCGAAAGCCCGATTTGCCGCATCCTGAGCCTCCTCGGTACAACCTGCCCGTCGAACCAGAGCCACGTCGATGACCGGCCCCTCCAGGTCCCCTCTCCCAAGAGACCCCTGCGACGGGACACCCAGAACACGCCGGGCGAGAGTTGAGCAACAGGCGGCCCCAGCACCGATGTTAGCATCCGGATTATTTCGTTAAGACTAAATATCGTCTTCTCGCTTCTCCCCCTCCTCAGCGTGGACCCACCACGAAGTATTTGTGCTGCCCCTACTGGGGTCGTCACAAAACCACTCGAGAAACTTCTACATCAAAGACTCCTAACACATCTTGATAAACATGCTTTAATTTCTGAATCACAATTTGGATTTCGTAAGCATCGATCTACTGAAATAGCATTGCTAAATAAAAAAAAAAATAAAAAAAAAACTCATCGTAAAAGCATTTGACGCAAGGAAGATAACATTGGGCGTTTTCTTCGATTACTCAAAAGCATTTAATTCCAATAATCATGTCATTTCACTTGCAAAATTACCCTTTTATGGAAGAAGAGGCATAGCGCATGATATTTTGAAATCCTACTTATTAAATAGAAATCAGTACGTGTCTTTTCCAAATTTTCATTCAGATAGGCTAGCCATAACATCGGGAGTTCGCCAGGGCAGCATTTTAGGCCCATTGTTATTCATTTTGTACATCAACGACATCGCAAACGTGGCTCAAAACACTGATGTAAAACTGGTAATTTACGCGGACGATACCAGTATTTTTTCTCTCCAGGACCATATCCGCACTTCCATTTCCGCAATGCAAGAAGTGTTAGAACAAATTACTGCCTGGACAGTCAACAACAAATTAAAATTAAATTGTAGTAAGACCAAGGCTATTCTGCTTAAACCTAAAAATAAAAGGGTAAATGATCCACTTCGTCTTAAAATCTGTAATGAACAAATCGAATTTGTAAACTGTATTAAAATACTGGGTATGTTGTTTTCACAAGACATGCGCTAGAATGCTCATATAGATTACGTCCAAGCAAAGCTATCCAAAAGCGTTGGCCTAATAACAAAGTTTAAAACAATACTTCCTACTCATATTAAATTAACTATTTATAAATCGTTAGTTTGTTCCCATTTTAATTACTGCAACCTTATTCGGGACACCACAACCAAAACAAACTTGACAAAGTTGCACCTTTTACAAAAAAGGGCTGTACGTGCAATATCTTCTGTTCCCTCTCTCCATCCCACAGCATCATTATTTAAGGCACTAAAAGTAAAAACAATTCAGCAAATATATCCGTTTTAACTTTTAACAACGTATCGTAGGGCTGTTCAGCAAAACAACGGTCATTACATTCACTTAGCTAACCTAAAACATTCGCATCATCCTGCGCGACCATAGGCAAAATAAGCCCTGGGTAATTCGTCCATCTCGCACAAATTACTTTGATCAGACGCTTCATTTTAATTTGTCCACCATACTAAACACTCTGTACAAAAAGAGTATAAACTTAAAGGCACTTTCACATAAGAGGTTTGTAAATTTGATTTTTTTTTCTCTATGACTTTTTGAATGCTGGCATTGTTTTTATCATGTGTGCTTTCTTTGTGTATTTGCTGACCGCTCTCGTGGTTTATTGACGGGTATTGTGTTTTTTTACCTAAAGTGCTCATTACACCAAACATTTGTATAAAATGTGTCTACATTTATGTCATATTTAGTTGTTTTTGCGCGTGTTTTTTTTTTTATTTACCTTTTTGCTGTCCCGAACTGCACGGGAGCTGGGACCTTCGTCAAGCTGCTACCCAGCAGCTTTTTTGTCCTAAGTCCCCTGTCGTCGTGTAAGGAGCGGTGACAACAAATAAAACTTGATTTGATTTGATATACTTCGTTTCAGCTCAAGTCCCGACGCAGCCGACGCTATAAGCTGATGCGACCAATCAGACAGCATCAAAAGCGCACCTCCATGGTGTTCGTCATGTTTCCGTACACTCTAAAAAAAAGGGTGTCGTCTTACATTCTTTTGTCCCATACAATGCACCCCAAAACGTCACTTTGACCTACAGCGCACTGAAGTCGAACACGCGGCCCCAAATGTTACGAGGGGCTTGATAACGGCGCGATATAGCTTAATAAATAGCTAATGTACGTATAAAAAGTACAAAATAAAAACCCTCAGGTTTTGCAATAGGGCCAACGAAACCCCGATTATTATTATTTTTTTTTCTAGTCCGTAACGCGTACATTAGCAATTTTAGTAAGTTGTACCATTTGACTGTACAAGCCGCTCGTGATATTTGATACCTTCTCTTTGACGTCTGTGCGCTGCACGTCGAACTAAAGCTTTGAGGTGTCTTATATGGGACAAGGGGTGTAAGAATATACCCTTTTTTTTTCGGTCCATTTCAGGTGGAGCCTGCAGGTGACTTGGGGTACCCTGTATTCATCGTCTCGTCGCCTTCCTTCGTGACAATATTTGATGCGCATAGTTTCAACCATGGAAGCCAGAGTGAGCGCGAATGAAACCGCCAATCCTCGATAAGATGTTTTCGGGCGGAAAGAAAGCGAATTTCGACCCGAAAATGATGATCTTTGTATACACTTCGTTTCAGCTTAAGTCCAGACGCAGCCGACGGTATACGGGCTAATCAGGCTCAATCAAGCAGAGTCAAAAGCGCAAATGACTGGGCCTTTCTCGTTTATGATTGGTTCAGCGATGATAGAACACGTCGTGGATTATCACCGCCGAACCAATCTGCGCTGTGTCATTGCGCAGTGCAAGTATGACGCTTTGCACTGCGTAATGCCAGAGCGCGGACTTCATTTTTAGGTCTAAACGGATGTTTCGCCTCATCATTCGCTGAGCTGATTTCCTAAATCGCAGAGATAGGTTTTTTTAGTATTTTTCGGGTAAGTAGACTTGCAAGCATTTCTTAGAGTGTGATATTAACCTCCCGACGTGGTATTTCGCGGAGTTTTGAGTTTGTGCAAGCTGATGCCCAAATGTGATTTATGTTAGGATCATAAAAACGTTCGACGGTACTTCGTGACATTTATGTGTAAGTAGGAGTATCATTACATCTTTATGTATTTCCTTTTGCAGTATAGGCATCCTGTATCCAATTTTTTTTTTTTAAGAATGCCCATTTCCTATCTCTCTCTCTTTCTGTACATTTCGTGTTTTTCTCTCGATAGGCACGTACATAAGTGATTTGGGAGAGCCTTTATCAAATTTCTGAGTTTGAAGTTGATTTAAAAAACTATGTGTTCCTGACACATATGTGTCTCCTCAGACATATAGAAATCTATTATTGCCTTTTTTATGTTATGAATAGCAATTATATGTTTGTAGGCTGGACAAAAGCAAAACAAACAAAGGCGCGTGGCGGAACTACGACGATAACACGCCACAGGTCTTCAGAAAGGGACCAAAGCTCCCATGCCGAAATACTACTTTGTTCAATTTAACAAAAAAAAAAAACATCAGTTAGCAAGGGTGATGCTTATTTGCAAATTGTATTGAGCGGCATCTTGTCAAGAACAAACCTCAACAGCAGGTTCTGTCAATTTATCCTGTACAAGAAAATGTTTACTAGGGTACTCGCTAGTTTAGGGTAGATTTGATCTGAGTATGAAGGTGCGTATAGATTAGAGTGAACAATTTTGATCACTCCTTTCTGTATGATTCTTCGCCGTGCATTACGGTGCTGAGTGTAAATAATAGTGAGGAATTTCGCCATTGTTTTGTACATACTCCATTACTTCCGAATCATTTCTGTAAGTTACTCAAGTTTGATATCTTGGTGTTTTAATTACTTCTGAGCTAATGTGGAAAGCTTATGTAATCTTTATCGCCTAGAAAGTTTTATAGAAATTGTGGTTTTTAAAACGCAACTTTTGCCATGGTGCGACAGACACATAGTTGGCTTATGCATTTATAATTAGGCCTATGCTAGAATATGCTGATGTCATATGGGACCCTCACACCAAGTTGTCTTCTGATGGGCTTGACGCTGTGAAAAGAAAGGCATGGTTTGCGTACAATCACTACAGTTTTATGTCTTCGATATCCAAATTATATGTCCTGTCAGGAGCACGTGAATTAGCGACACGACGAAAGATAGATCAGCTTAAGTTTCTTTATTAGATTGTTCATGGTAATTTCCGACTATGCTTGAACGATCATTCGGGAATTAAGGAAGCTACAGTCTCAGAAATAGGGAGTGTAGTACTTACACCCCCTGTCCCGTATAATACACCCCAAAACGACAATTCGACGTACAGCGCACTGAGGTTGAACCGAAGGCACCAACTTTCACAAGCGGCTTGATAGCCGAGTAGTACAACTTATTAAAATAGCTAATGTACATGCCACTATCTACGGAAAAAAATATTCTGGGTTTTCTTAACCCTACTTACTGCAAAACCTCAGTGTTCTTTTTTGTTTTTGTTTTTTCTATTCTATTTTGCTTATTTATTAAGTTATATCGCACCGTTATCAAGCCCCTGGTAAACGTTGGGGCCGTCAGTTCGACGGCAGTGTGCTATACGTTGAACTTAAAAGTTTTGGGGTGCATTATACGGGACAAAGGTGTATAAGACTCCACCCATTCTTTTTTTTTTTTTTTAGAGTGTAGGTCTGGAATAAATAAATACGAACTAACAAGCATCGAACCATTTTGTAGAACCACATTGTTTGAATCGTCCTCTTTCTCTGACACAATAGGCGAATGAATAACCTCCCTGAAAGTGTTCTCAATTAATCCCTGACCATTTTTAACGACGCGACATTTAACGACATTTCTTTGTCAAGTAGTTTGCATGTAATGTATTGAAATGTTTTGTTTACATTTTTATTGAATGCATTTCTGGCTTGACGTTTATGTAAAAATGTTGGCAGTACAGACAAATAAATAACTAAATAATGCTGGCTGGAAAATTAGCGTTGTGATTGCCTCACGGTGTTTCTATAAAAGGTAGACTGAAAGAGCTTGCCCTAAAGCTTTTGTGACACATCCAAAGTAATATTACGTTTAGCTCAGTCACGCCGTCATCATATATATTATAAAACGTATTTTGTAAACTATATTTCACCATATTCATGCCGACAAGTTGCCCATTTTATGATTTTATTAACTGCAATTATTTACTTAGTACAAGAGAATTAAACTTTTAAAATGACAGCTTTCAAGAGCTCGGGTCGCAGAAAAGCCGGCGTCGGTGTCGGTATCGGCGGGACGGGAAAATCCTGATTGGTTGATAAGTAATCCATTAGCCTTAAAGAAAAAAATCGAAGAATTTAAGCCGGAGTGGGAACGAACCCACGACCCTTCGGTTGCGAGCCAGACCAACACCGCCTAGACAGAAGGCCTCCGCATGCGTCATCACAGTCAGATCGATCGAGACGTGGCATTGGGGGCACGAGTGCTGTGTCAGCGTTCGGCTGGGGCTCATTTCCAATCAGCGCGTCGAAGGTCGGGCTCGGGTCCAATAGCCGAGTTAGCGCGATCCGACTCTGATGACGTTTCATAGAGGGAGAGGAAACCATAAGGAGGCCTTCTGTCTAGGTGGAGTAGTGGCCAGACACGCGACCGACTAGGCCACGCAGATACTTTTTTTTTCTTTATTGCAAAAAAGCAAACAGCCAATGACAATATACATTACAAATGCACTTCAACGCTTTCGTAGCATATGTTAAAAATTTCTCATTTCAAGAAGGCACTTACAACGGCCTAGCCCATCGGGTTTAGGCTCGCTGGTGGCAAACACACTTCCTACATGCTTAAGAAGGTTGAAAAAATAGAAACAGACTTCTTTCGCCTTGGGGTCGGCATGCCGCACTGCCATGCGTGACCGCCATATGCTACAAAGGCCCAGCAGTAAAAAAAAAAAAAAACATGTCAAAAGGTATACGCAGTCATTGCTAGTTACATTCAAAAAACGAATGTCTGATGAGGTAATGGGCAGTTCTTTTCTAAACAGGCGCTGGAGCAGTATTCCAGAAAAATACGGCATCCCAGAAAATGATAAAAACATGTTCAATTGTCTCAGGTTGCTTACATAACAAACAATTCACAGTCCACGGTGCATAAATACCCTTTTCCCTTAGCCACACTTTAACCGGCAACGTATTTGTGTGTAACTTAAAAAAAAAAAGGTTTTCACCGAAACAGTGAACACACATACATTTGACTCTCTTCAGCACATCATGGCTGCCATTAAAAAAAACAGTTTGATACAGTGGCGTCAGAAACAAACAGACTACCAAATCGTGCATCAGTGTCTTCTTGCTCACAAGAGACAAATATTCAGAAGAAAAACGAGCAGACAAACACCCCACTGCGTCAATGACTTTCTTTTGAAACCCTACGAGTCGCGTGGCCTCGCCACTACACAAGGAAACAAGAAATTATGGCAGATGAGGTGACAGTTTGGTCTGGATGAACGTTCGAATGAAGGGATGCTCCTGCACTTGAAGAAAAAAGAATCGGGACACGAGTTGCTAACAAACAAGTGTGAAAGCCCAAGTACCCCCTGACGCACCCGGTGAAAGAGGTTGTCACGCCTCATGCGTTCCCAATTAGATCCCCAGATGAACAAAGCAAAAATACGGTGAAACTTCTGAACATTCACGCGAGCAAAGTGTATCGCTTGCAAAACATGCCATATCTTTGACATAAAAAAAGATGTTGCAAACAGTTGCTCTCGTGAAGATGGACAGATCACGTTGCTTCCATCGGGAAGCGCGGCTGGCCAGGTCGGTGGCGACCCCCGAACAACAATAGGTTTTATTCTCGCGGTAACAATTTAAAGGTACACCGAGGTATGCTCAGGGCATCCGGTCCCAGCTGACGCCTTCGTACTCTGAAGGAGTTGTGGCCCATGCGCCGTGCCAAAACCCGCGGCATTTGTTCCAATTCATAGCGACGCCAGTAGCCTCACAGAAACATTTCGCCACAGTAACCGCGGCACAAACGCTTAGCTTGTCACTGCAAAACACCGCGATATCATCTGCGTAACTGATAACCTTTGGCTTGGTATTTTGCAGACGGAAGCCCCGACAATCTTTACTATTCACGACACATAAACAAAAAAGTTATAAATACAAATTGAATAACAGCGGCGACATGAGACATCCTTGCCTTAGAGACGCTCGCACGTGAATTTGCTCCGTTACCTCTTTATTTATGACAAGCCTTGTGGTACAATCTTTATATGCGATTTTGGAACCTTCTAAAATAATATCCCCCACATTTACATGCTTTAAAACATCAGAAAGTACATCGTGCTTGACACTGTCGAACGCCTTATCCAGATCGATTCGGGGCATGCATACTTGGCCCATGCCCCCCGCACACGCTTCTAACGCGCTGCGTGCGACATGCACGTTCGTCATTACAGATCTGCCTTGGATCCCACACGTTTGGTGGTTACCAATAAGCCCACAGGATTCACTTTGAAACCGCCGCGCTAAAACCCTTGTAAAAAATTGCAGTGGCTTAGCTCGGCTCTGCCAGGATATACGTAGCGTGAGCTTAGGTTCAGCTGGTTATTTTTAGCTTTCCTGGTTGTCTAGGATTAGCTTGATTATCATGCTTACTGCTGCTTCAATGACACACACACGGTATACGCATTATGTGACTACTTCGGGATCCGATGAGTTAAGCTTCTCCGCTCTTCTGCGCCGCTGAGCAGCAATTTCGCTCTCCTTCTCCATGGCTATACCACACTGTAGAACGCCCCGCTATATGTATACCCCCACTGATACCTCTGCGCATGCGCACAAAATGAGAGGCGCTATCAAGCGGCTCCGGTGCAGCGTCAGACTTGGTTACTGCGCAATGGAGGCGCACAGCTGGGCACGCGGCGGCGCCAGTGCGTCTGCCACGGCTATGACGTCACTCCTCTGGAATGCGCAGACCGCCGAGACACGCGCGGCGGCGGCGGAGCTCGCGGCGGCGGCGGCTCCGGCACGCCAGCTGTGCAGCCGCCTCGGTGGCTCCGAGGCGAGAGCGCTGGCCTACGGATCCCCATGTGGCGGTTCGAATCCCGGCCGAGGTGCCCGCAATCTGACGGAGGCTTATTGCGGTGGAGGCGCCGTGTAACCGAGCTTTCGGTTGCACGTCAAAAGATCCCCCAGTAGTCCAAATTGATCCCCAGTCCTCCGCTGGGGCGTGCCAGATGCCCGTCGTTGGTTTGGCACGTAAAACCCCCAAATTTGACTTTTTTGCGCCAGCTGTGCGCCGTGTGACGTCACTGCTCCTCGCGCGTGCGCAGCACGGCTCTCCAAGAGCCACGCGAAAGTGCTCAACCTCGGCCAGTGTGGCTCACGCTACAAAACTTTGTAATCCACGTTACAGAGAGTGATGGCGCGGTAGCGCGTGACATGGCGCAGTTTCACAACATCGTCACTCTTAAGAATAAACACGTATAAGTTCGCGTAAAGGACGGAGAAAGCTATTTTTGTTCATACACTTTACAAAAGACATTCAAAAACACGCTTGCGAGTACGTTCTCATACTTTTTTAAAAAAGTCGGCGCATAGCCGGTCGGGCCCCGGCGGTTTCGCTTTTGGAAGGTCATCTATTGCATTCACGATTTCTTGCATGGTTATTGGCTGAGAAAGACTTTCCGTCTCCTCTTCCGCTAATTGAAGCAGTGGTTCGAGAAGCTGCCTACACGCTGGGTCCTTTCTTCCTTGACTTTTCTAATAAAAAAAGCTGCCTACAGTGTGCAACAAACGCCGGCTGGATGAGCTCGCGCGCGTAACGCCGTTGACATATATTTCAGCAATTTCATTCCGCAGCGCGTATCGCTTTTCGTCCGCTAAAGCCCGTTTCGTTAAATGCTCGCTCATGAGGAACTTCTTTGCACGCACTCGGACCACGGCTCCGCGATAACGCTCTTGATGAAGCTGTTCTAGCCGCTCTTTCACGCTATCAAAATCTTTTAAACACGTGCTAAGAGCTAAACACTCCTCTCTTGAGAGCGCCTGCAAGTCAGCGCTAAAACTTCGTTCGGCACAACGCGCCCCGTAGGCCAAAACAGATGACCTTTCTATCGCAAGCATCTTAACTTCTTGCTTTACGACCTCCCACTTTTCGAAAATATCCCCTCCCGTACTTTCAAAATACAATTATTTGAAAATTCTGTTTATACCCCCAAGAAAGAACTCATCATCAAGCAGCTTGGCGTCAAGCTTCCACAGCCCTCAAACTTCGCCTTCGGCGGCGCCCTATCGTCGATCACTGTGAAAAAGCCAGGCAGCGATCGGAGAAAAAAAATCGGCGTTACCCGATATTTGCTTAACAATGCAGGAACGGATGCGGAAAAGTAGATCCTGTCTAGGCGGGCGTGGGATGACGCTTGAAAGAGGGTGAAACGCATCTCACGCGTTTCATTGGTTCCAGCGTCAACTAGCTCAATATTTTCGAACAAGTCAACTAAAATCGTCGCACTTCTATGAATGCACTGCCTAGACGGCGTTCTATAGTTCGCTCGAACAACGCAGTTAAAATTCCCGCACAACACAATTGTTCTACTGCAATCAATAAAACGGCGTAAGCCCGAAAAAAAAAAAAAAGAGGAAAATCTGTCTTTCACCGTACCGGGGGCGTATGTGCAAATAAGCTGCCAGTGAACTGCTGAAAAAAAAATCGCACTTAGTAAAGCGGCTTTCCGTGTCGGTGTTGACGTCTAATTCGGACAAGGGAAAGGACTTCTTCACAAACAAAAACAACCCCCCGAAACGCCGACAGCGTGCGTAACACAAACTTCATACTAAAGTAAAACGGCTTTAGTGCGCTGGCTACCTTCTCCTCCTCATCCATCTTGGTTTCCTGCAACGGCAAAAAATCGAGTCTCTCATTAATAAACAAATGTTGAACTTGCCCTATTGAAAAAAATTCCATACTCGGCATACTGGGCCAGTATCAAACCGGATTATTGGACGGGCAAACTGGGTAGTTTTACTGGATATACTGGGCCAGTCTCAAACTGGAATATTAAACGGATATACTGGGTATACTGGTAGTTTTACTGGGGATACTGGAGCAGTATCAAACTGGAATATCGAACACGCGTATACTGGATGCACTGGTAACACTGGATTTACTGGGCATATGATAAAACCGGCCTTACTGGACACACAGCTACACCGGTTGTACCGGTTTCACCAGTGAAACCGGTAGAGCCAGTGTACCTGTGTGACCAGTATGGCTGGTTTCATCATATGCTCAGTAAATCCAGTTTCACTATACTGAAAACACAGGCCATAAACTGTCACAACCATTTTATTTGCATTGAAACTTTAAACAATCCTTTAGCGGTTTTGTATAGGGTCATTCCATGCCAAAACTTAACGATTTCGGTAATATTTTGGATGTGCCTGAAAATTTTAACACGAGTAAATAACATATTAAGGATTGGTAAATCCAGGGCTCAATAACTTTGTTTTGTTGAGGTCATGCTCTAAAGTGTAGAAAATTTAAAAAAACATGGTTATTTTGAAAATTTTACCTCGCACATAACCTGCTTTACCTTATCCTAAAAGGCGAACAGCAAAAAACCCCATTTAGAGTCTCCGAATATTGATTACAAACCTGAATTTACCAATACTTTGACATGCCTTATTCATATTCAAATTTTCGGGCACGTTCAAAATATGACTGCAATACTATAACACTAAAATAGTCTGACTAGACAATAAAAACATTCAGTGTGTGGCGCAACATAAAACCCTAAAGATAATACATTGTTTCACCTTTTGTCCGAGCGCAGCGGAGGCTACAGTCATCCCAGCCAATTTAGCGCCGGGAGGGTGTCACGTTGCATTCTGGTTGGGCGGAGCTCATGGAAACGTGACGCTCTCTCAACGGTGGATTGGCTGGGATGAACAACAAAGACATTTATGGTGTGGCGCAACCAGGGTTCGTACAGAATTTTCGGTACAAAGTTTAAGGACTTTTTAAGGACTTCAAGGGCATCTGAAGACAAAATTCTAGGAATGTTCGAAGAAATAGACTGATCTCATCAAGCTTTCGGCGCATGCGTGACGCCGCCATAACTTTAGTTCGCAGGAGGCAGGCAGCCAGTGCACAATACGGCTCGTGCCGCCTCATGCTCCACACGCGCAGAGCTCCAGCGAGGTTGTCGCACGTGCAGAAAGACTAAAGCTCCCTTGATGCATTGCGGCAGCGGTGGCATAGTCAAACTGGCTGGTGAGATCGGTCTATTCCTTCGTTGACAGGAGTTAAGAAATAAGCTCCTTTTTGGCAAGAATTTCTGGTTCTACAGCAGCTATAGCTGTTTTCTCTTCTTTTGCTGGTCGGCGAAAACTATTGGCCTTGGCCGAAAGTGTCAAGTCATTCTTCGCCTCAGCATCTTCTGAGAAGCATTCCGCCGACTCGCACAGGCACTTCAGAGTTTTCTGGAGTTTCAACTTCCTCTCATGCATTCCCACCAGCTCCAATTCAACTGCTTTTCTCTTCAAAATTTTCAGTTCTCTGGCTGCTTTTTTTTTGTGCTCTTCTAAGTATGCAGCATACTTCTGCTTTGCTAGGCGTACAGAGGACTTTAACTCCTTTAACAGTGGAATATTGAGCAGGCCTACGTGATTTTTGATAGCGTTTCGACGGATAGCGCACTTCGATCGGAAGGAGTCATTCGTATCTGGTCTCACCCACTGGCGATAGTCTGTGTTCCAGCCAAGAAGGCTGGAACTTACACTTTCCACCCGGCATTTCGACTTTCAATCTCGATTGAAAGTGTTCTCATGCTTACCAACACGATCCTTAACACACTCAACGCAAAGCAAAAATGGCGATGACACAGGACGCCTTGGAAAGATTGGCTTCATCATTTAGAAGATGCAGCATTTACGCATTAGTTGGAGGATTTTCACGGAATGCAAGGATCGTTTAACTTTCAAGGATATTTAAGGGCCCTTAAACGACTTTTAATGAAATCAAGGGTACTCAAGGATTTCAAAGAGCTGTACGAACCCTGGGTTCAACGCCAGTTGGTTAAACATGCTCGAGGCACCACACTGTAAAGATTAAAAAAATCTGACTAGACAATAACAAACTTGAAGTGTGTGGCACAAAATCAAACTGTAAAGGTAAAAAATTCCTTTAAACGCGAATAAAAGAAGAAAAAAACACATTCACAGTTTGGTGCAGTCCAGATCCGAGAGGAAGTTTTTCATGGTGTTGTTAATTTGCCGCACAAGAACAGCGTGGTCCTCTTGCAGGTTGGCAGCCTCGGGGTTCGAATGCTGGTGGACATAGTAGCTCAAGGCATCTGAAAGAAAATTGGATCAGTAGTTACTAGCTAGAAGTATTTATATTGCTCACTACTTAGCATTACTTGAAATTTAGGATTGCATTCTGGTAATCTTAAAAAATATATATATCAAAGGTGGGCATAGATTAAACCTTTTAACATGTTTGATCACCACCCTTTAATAATTATTTTTTCAATTAGTTAGTTGCCTTGATTTTTAGAGATAATAGTTTAAAAAAGCAAAAGAAAAGGGCCAAGTATTGGTCCTACTGACAAAGCTGAAGTCCACAATGTCTGTGCACTAAGCTCGCATTGGGGCTAGATGTCACATGTAAGCCAGTTTAATATTACAGTGCAAACCACTTACAATGATACCATATATAACAATGTACCGCTTACAACGATCAGTTTCTAGAGTTTCTAGACTGGAAATGATCAGTTTCTAGTCCAGATACGATAATCGGTTATGACGACTGAAATTTTGGGTTTTCTCATTATCGTCTAAGTGGGTTGGACTTTATTACGTAAGCCAGTTTACGGCACGAAAGATCCTGGCAAAGAAAGGGAAGGAGGAGGGTCCTGGACGATGACACGAAATATTCTGGGAAGGGAGAGAGAGAGAGAGACTCTGCATCACAGTCGAAGGTTTAACGGTCCAGCATTGCAAGGAAACGTTGCAAGCAACTATTGATGATTTTTCGCATGACCTAGCCCTATGACACATTGCGTGTAAATACGCATTTTGCCTTTGCTTATAGCGTTTTCGAATAAATCCTATAAAACCCAAAACACATGCGCCAGTAACGACTTTGCGGACTCTAATTGATCTGAAAAACCCTGAATATTGTGACTGCCAGTTGCACGAAGCCGGCTGGTTTTTATATTTTCCTGGAATCCTTGGGCAAGTTGTGTTTTTCTCTTCTATTCCAATTCCATCTTTTGTTTGTAAAAGTCACAAAAGGGTGTCTTTCGCCCCTTACTAGAAAAACGAGGTAGCCTCACCATCATACAAGTTCTTAATGTTGGCAGCAGATTAAAAACAGAACAACAAAGTTGTGTTCAAGCATTAGAGAATGCACATGATAAACACCGTTCGAAAGAGACCGACAACACTGACGGCGAAAGCTGAACGCGCCGCACTTCTCGCAAGAGCGAGCAGTTCAAGTGCCGTCAGACTGCACTTAAACGCTCCGCAAAACGTCGAGCAGTACCTATGATGATCATTGCAAGGCATTTCCTCAGCAGACGCACTAAGTACCGCTGGAGCTGATGAATTTAGTTTTGCCACAAGTTCTGAAACTGAACTTTGAAACCAGATACCTACAAAACTGTATACACTCCCCCCCCCCCCCCACCCCCCCCCCCCCCCAAAAAAAAAAAAAGAGACTGCAGGACAAAACGTGGTGATGCACTGACCATTTCACTCTGCCACAACGCCTTCTATTCAAGAAAGCCGAGTGGCGATTGGCGACTATGTTTATCCAACTCCTGTTGTTGCCGGACTAAACACTTCTGATGTTGGTTATTACAGAAAAAAAGAGTTCGCCTATTTCGATCCCCTCCGCCCGGGGACAAAGCACGAATGGCAGAGATCGGTGACACAGCGTCACGCGACACACAGTCCGTGGATGTAAAAGAAGAAAAAAAGGTAAACCAGTCACTTACATTCCTTTGCCTTACTTCATAGAGAGGTGGCAGTGCACCCTGGACTGCTGCATTCGGCTGGTGTGCTGTTCATGAAATATAAAAGTGTGTGCATTGGTGAGATGGAATTGACAACTTTATTTCAGACAGAATTTGCAGAAACACACTAGGGATTCACAAGTACTTGTCATAAAGCAAAATTATAGCCTGTTCAAGGCGGAGTCCATTCAACTTAAAATTTTGGGATTACGACCAACTCCCCGTTGGAAAGGACTATATACTGTATGCGGGGACAACATTCTGCAGCTATGAAGTTAGATGGGCACTAAAGGAGGTTTCTGAGATTGCTTTTGGTGATAACTCATTTTAGAGCTCTAGGCATCCGAAAAATTTCAGAAGTATAATCATACACAACCTGGCCAAACGACACACGGTGCTCGAGAGCTAATCGCAAGTGCTGGCTTCCCACGCGTGTTGGTGATGTGCATGCTGCTCCTCGGTCGCTTTTGGGTAAAGTGGCACTAAAGACTGTTCTGAAGACGCTTGTTTTAGTTTTAATATAAGGGAGTAAATGATAGTTATATGTTAGAAGTTTCAGATGACAAAGCCACTTAGTAAGCCCTTCACAATAGAAATACACGAAATCTGTTTTCTTTTTATGTACAGATTGCAAACAAGCGATCGCCGTTTTTTCCAGGTTTTCTCTTTGAAACCAAGGGATGTCATCCAAGTTGTTATAGCTATGGAAAGAGCTCATTTAGTTCTATATTGTAAGCGATAAAATTTCGTGCTGGCTAATACTATTTAGAAGTAAAATGCGAAATTGTGCCGATGTCGTGTTTGCGCTAACAGTGTCACAATGTGTACACTGCACAATACTGTTAGTGCAAACACAACATTAGCGCTTTTTAGTTTTACTTCAAAGTGGAACTAGTTGAGGGCAATATTTTAACGTGTATGCTTGTGTCCCAAATTAGCATTTCCCACGACACGAGAAGTTTGGATGACAGCCTACCTAACTGCTTTCTATGAGAAAACAAACACTGATATCAGTTCAATTCATTAGTCTTTGATGGCTCGGTTTACCAAGATTTCCAGGGCCGGTAGGGCTGCTGGTGGAGCATGGTGTTGGTCCAGAGGATGTGCTGCTGCAGGGGTGGGAGCAGGGCGATCCAGAAGGGGGACAGCTGCATGGGCAGGAATGGGCTCTTGATCCGGAGGGGGGGGGGGGGGGGGGGGCGCTGCGGGGGTGGGACGTTGTGTTGATTCA
This sequence comes from Ixodes persulcatus, assembly GCA_013358835.2. Lineage (NCBI taxonomy): Eukaryota > Metazoa > Arthropoda > Arachnida > Ixodida > Ixodidae > Ixodes > Ixodes persulcatus. The sequence continues at coordinate 255,619 of JABSTQ010009689.1, read as the reverse complement.
GAGGGAGTACAATTGCGGGGGCAGGAGAAAGGTGCTGGGGCAGAGGGGGTGCCGCTGCGGGGGTGGGAGAAGCAAGGAATGGAGCTGCCACTGACACAAGACCAAGGAACGGGGCTGAGGCTAGAGCACACGGAAAAGGTGGAGACCTATTGAATAATTTTTATCATTTAAACCAGGCTCCTGGCTGTGCAAAACCTACAATATCCTTAGAATGCCTGAAAACTTTCCAGTTGAAAGTCATCCCCTCCCCCCCTCCCGAAGTCTTCCATTTCGCTGGGGCCTCCTCTCCCCCATTCTTAGGGCTCCGTGTCTTCGGATAAATCCGAAAAACTCTGAAAAACACCCGCCGGTAAAACTATTGTCAATTCGGATTTATCCAATACACTGCGAATTGTCATGTGCCCTGACATCCCCCCAGCAAAAAAAAAAAAAAAAGATTTTTTTTTTTACAATTTGAGCAACGCAGGATTAATGTTTCCGGGAAAATGACACCATAATTATCTTTCAAACCTCGAACCGTTGTCAAAAGAGGTCTTACGGCTTGTCTCATCAAGGTTGGTTCAGGGAAACAGGTCATCGTACCATCCGTGTCACGACCAAAGTCACTCTTTTTGGTTTGCAACCTTAATGGCTCTGTCGGGCATACAAATCATGGGTAAATACATGTGGCGCAACACATGCCTTGAACCTCGAACGAAGTCCCTGAAATCAGGCGTTGCCGCCCTACTAGCTGTCCTGCCGTGTTTGCAGTAGTCTAGGGGCAGGCGGGGGGAGGGGGGCGGGGGAGCTCTTGATGGTATTGGGCCCGGGCCTTCTTTTTCTTTTCCCATCAAGCGCTGGGATTGGGCGCCGTGCCCGGCGCCAGGAGTGGCTCGTCAAGACCGCGCTTGTTTGACTCGCTGGCGTCGTCCGTGGCGGAAGTCTCTTCCGAGGCCTGCTCTTCGGTTGATGGTGTACAGGCTGTACGGGGGACCACGCTGTCCTCGGGCAGCGCCACAGCAGGGATAGGTGTAACCCCGTCCTTGGTCACAAGGGTGTCAGTCGCCGACTCGTTGGCACCCTCTTCCACGTGAGCCTACGCAGCACCTTTGGCTTCGGCAGGGTGGCCTTGATGTTCCACAGCTTACGGGCAGCCAAGTTCAAGACCGTGCGCAGCTCCCTTCGCCTCCTCAACGTCCATGGTTAAGGGCGACATGTCTTCCGCCTTGGTACCACCGGTTTCGCGAGCGTGCGTTTTAAAACATGCTTCCTTTTCATGCCCGAAGCGGAAGCACTCCAAGCACTTGGCATGTGAAAGTCTTGCCTAATATGCCCGGAGCGCTTGCACTGCAATCAGACAGGCGCCCTCCCAAGGAAGACGACGAGCACGTTAGCCCCGTGGAGTCGGAGCTGTTGAGGGATGCTGTCCGGCGTGACACAGCTCCTGAAAGTTACGCGGGCGACTAGGGTGGTGGACTCTACGCCCTCAAATCCCGTGACCCCCCGCTTTTCGCGCCCGACGTTGGAAACCTTCCCGTAGGGCTCCAGGAGCCTGCGGACCGCGTCGTCCGGCACGTGAAAAGCAAGCCAGTGAAGGCGAACACGAACCTCGGTTGTGCTGGGATCGATGATGAGACAGCGGAGTGCCTTCACCTTGAGTTCCTTGGCATTCAGAAGTCGCTCCTTGGTCTTGGGCGTACGTAACGTTGCCAACCAGACGTGGTTCATTTGGAAGGCCCCGAGGGCCGCGTTATCGCTGAGGACAGCACACCGTTTCAGTTCTTGCTTGTACTCTTCAATACTATACGGGCGTTCCTTGATGTCGCAATGCAACAAAACAGAGTTTAAACACGCTGCCCCAGTTGGAATGGGTGGCAGAAAAAGCTTGTAATTGTCGGTGACAGACGCACCGCACTGTCAGCGGATCAAAAAAACACGGCTGTTTGTTATCGCAGATACGAGGGAACCAGCCATTCTGCTGGTTCACCATACCATAAACACCATAAAACAAACTAAAACACCATCACTTCGTATTAATGCTTTATGTCAGCTCGATTGGTTCACAATGCCCAGTTCTTACTTCTTATTGCACGAAACGTTCAAGCTACTTACACGCAGCGGTATGCGAGTCCCGAAGTACAAAATTACACGGATGGACATAAAGTACAAAGCAGACCTTGCGCCTTAAATTAGAGAATTAACATGGTCATAAATTTATTGTAATACTTATTCAAAAACGATGAACTGAGATCTTAACTAATGTTTAAAAGTGTGGTAGGCTTAGGCATACATCAAAGAGACTGAACCATTCTGGTACTTATGCGCGTGCCTCGTATACGCTCCTTACTTCGGCAACTTCTTCAATAAAAAGAGATATTGTTGTACGTGGGGGTTCAGCACTTCTGTCTATCATGCGGCACTTCCACAGGCAATGCAGACCAAGAAGCATGAATAAATTATTTGAAACAAGTTTGTGTGTTCCAACGTGAAGAAATCGTATAATATATTCCGAAATTCAATATCCTTTTTCAGTGTTTGTTGAAGAACATCCCCAAAAAGACTGCGTCATTGCACTGGGAAGATAAGATTACTTGTGTTTAAATCGTTCGCGGAAGCTGCATTACGATACGGTATTACACAGTACGGTCATTGTTCAGAATACAAAACAAGAGCGATAGATAGGATACTAAAACACATGGTAAACAACATATCATATGGAACCTCATATCAAGCATTGGAAACTCAAGAGAAAGCTAAAGAGCTGGGCGTCTTGTTTTTTAAAAGCTTTTTTACATATGTAGCAATAACAAATAATTATTTCAGTAATTCCTACAAAACTGCCGTAAATAAAAATCGAGATTTGAGACGTACTGAAAGATACGTAATTCCGAAAATATACATACTGTATGGAAAGAAAAATAGAAATCATTACATTCCCTCCTTATTTAACGAACTCCCAGAGTCCCTTATGAATATAGAATCCACTAGGGTACTAAAAAGGAAACTAAGGAATTGGTGTCAAGCATCTCAGCTGTAGATATCGTAGCCTGACCGTTGGAGATATTTCGTACTTTTATTTCATGGTTGCGTGAGTAGACTTGGCTATAAGCTCCTATATTTCATGCTCTAAGGTGTTCCTTTTTGTATTTATTTGTGTTGCTAATTTTGTGTTCCTTTCATTTTTTTTGTGCTGCGGAGTGTTTTCTGTTTTCTTTTTGTAACCACATGTATTCTATCTGGTCGCCTGGCCCCACATACAAGCAGAATGCTACTTTTGTGGGCCAGCTCTTTATTTTGTATGACTTGATTTGAAAATAAAAATTGAATTGAATTGAATTGAACTAAATGAAGCTATGTTCGATGGTCTCAGGCTTGATGCATTGTCGACAATTTATTGACCATAAAACAAAAAATCCCTTTTCGTGAAGCCACCACTTGACAGAAAGCGCTGAGGTATGAAATTTAAAGCAAAATGTATTTGTACTGGGAGATACATCTTTTTAACGCGCTTCAAAACATGCTGTCCTGGACTGCCACTAAACATTGGTCTATAAATTGGGAAAGGAAAAAAAGCTTCAACCAACGCATGAGACAAACATTTTCTTGAAACACAAAATCATATTCCAACGAAAACCGAACAGAAAGAACAGTACGTCGACAACCTCCTTCCGAAAACCCGGTAGCCTACATTGATATAATTCCGTAGTTGTAACTGCGATAAATAGAAAATGTGATGCCAGCTTAGCTTGGACAAGTGAGAGCAAGAACGGATGTGCCATACTCCTAAAGGATAAACAGTCTAGAGACCAGTTGGCGTACAAATAGATGAGCAAGGCCCAATCCTCCAGACTCAAGAGGTAGGAATAAGTTATCCCGTCTCATCCGTTCCCAGTAGGAACTCCAAATGAAGGTGGCAAACAAGCGATGGAATGCTTGGATTCGTGGGCGGGCACATGTATAGTACTTGCAGGACGTCCATAAGTTTTGATGCGAGAAAAACATTGCAGACTGCAGCCCACGCACGCTGGGGCCACTCTCCGCAGCGTACGGGATGCTAAAACTTTATATTAGAAAGTGTCAGTAGACCGCACGCTGCGCGTTGCAGGCCTTGCGACGCGTGGTCAATTCATCCTTCAAGGTGACGGGATGAGCTCTCGCTAGCAACGTGAAGCTCTAGCGTACGGTCCACCAAAAGTATCTAGTGAGTAGAGACAAAGACAGCTAACCTTTGCGTCTACTCACTACTTCTTCCAATCAGTGCTTGGCGCTCTGACGTCATCGCATGCCCTCCTCTCCACTCCTCCCTCAGTTTCTCTCCCTATCGAGGGATTCGAATCCGGTACATCCGTGTGGTCCTCACGTGCGCAGCGGACTCGGCCACGTACGAGGCATTATTATCGCAGTGTTCTGTTTTGGCTTGGCTTTTTTTTTTTTGTTTCTGGCGGCGTTGGCAGTCTCCGAAATAGTCGGTCGTCGTAAAAGCGGTTCAGAACACGTGAACCCTCACTGCGCCTCGTAAATGGAGGTCTCAGTTTTACTTCCCATCGCGGAAACAGGGGTACCCCTCTTCAGAATCAGCGTCACCCCACAATCATAAAGCGAATTATTGTCTGCAAAGGATGATGACCCTTGTTCCGACATACGTGTTGTCATATATTTATTGCAATTCCTGCCAAACGAAAACGGGGAAAAAAAAAAAACATCGCTAGATCTTATCTACGTGCGAGCGTGTGCAGGGCGGTGCTCCAAATCTTGACAGAAGGTCTGTTGTTGTTCGCGTGTCGCTTTCAGCGGGGCTTCTTCCTGCGAATAAATAGAAGAATAAAAAAAAAAACAATGGAAAGACCCCTTCAAAACTGTTTACTATAGTCATGGTTACCCGAGTTTGCCACATTCCACTACGCTTCTATATTCACTCTAGTCCCCGACAGCATAAGAAACACGGGGCGTGGCGAGACTAGCTAATGGATATTATTAACGCTCCGCTGCCAATGAAATGGCGGTACTAGCCGAATAACGAATTACGCCGAAGAACAATTTGAGCGGAAGGACAAATTACGCCGGAAAGAGAATCACGACGAAGAGCGAATTGCGTCGAAGAACGAAGTACGCCGATGAACGAATTACGATGTACAGGAGAAACAGCGCACCTGCAAAACAGTTACTCAATGAAGTCCACGCAGACAAAAGAAAGACACACTTACGGAGCGCTGATTAACAACTCTTTAATATATTTACACTTTCGTCTTCGTCTTCTTTCGGTATTATGGAGTAAGGCCATGGAGAATAATTTGGTCTTTTTCTTCAATAGGAAGCTCAACGGTAAACCAAAACTAAAATTGAAATTTATGTAAGGCTAGGAGTCTAGATGTGATAGGGCTGAAGACGGAGTACTAAAATATATATCGTCATGTTTTACGATATTCTCTGCCTCGATGATTTCTCTTGTTAGCTGGTTGTAATGCTTGCCCAGCACGGCGCAATTGCTTAGCACCACTGGGCAGCCAGTCTCGACAGTGGATTCCTAGATGTCCGGAGTCTTTTTTGGTGAAAGTGTTGGTATGTTCTCAAAGGCGATCGTTAAAACACCGTCCGGTCTGACCAATGTGTAGTTTTTCACGAGAGAGGGAGAGGAATACACGACCTTTTCTGTACAAGGAACAAAGGTGTTCTTATGCTCGTTTTTGCAGCCGGCGTTGTACTTGGGGAGGGGGGGGGGGGGGAGTATTTGCTTTTTTGTACAGGCTGCGAAGTTTGTTAGGAGCTGAGAATATGACTTTCAAGTTTACTCTGTTAGCTTTTTTCTTCAGTACGTAAGACAAATTGCCATATATGTTCACAATGTTTCTCACGAACTGAGGGAAATAGCTAACCAAGTAAACTTGGAAGTCATCTCAGTTCCAGCAAACTTCGCAGCTCGTGCAAAAAAGTGAATACACCCCTCCCCCCCCCCCCCCCCCCAATGTGCAACTGTCGGCTGCAAAACAAAAACAAAAACATAAGAACACATGTGTTTCTTGTACAGAAAAGGTGGTGTACTTCTTCCCCCTTTCTTGCGTAAAAATATACATTGGTCAGACCGGACGGTGTCTTAACGATCTCCTTCGAGAATACAATAACACTTTCACCAACAAAGACTCCGGACATCTAGGAATCCACTGTGGAGACTGTGGCTGCTCAGTGCTGCTGAGCACCCTATTGAAAATAAGTCTAAAGGGCCCTTCAAAACTTTTTGAAAGGTTTAAGGGGGCCTTCAAGAATTTTTAACGGGTTTGAAGTACCCCTCAAGGAAGTCTGAAGGGCCCATCAAAACGTTTTGATGGGTTTGACGTACCCTTTAAGAAAGTCTAAAGGGCCCGTCAAAACCTTTTGAAACTACTAAGGGGGACTTTAAAGATTTCTTAAAAGGTCTGAAGGACCCTTTAAGATTCCTTGATGCGTTCTGGGCCACATCAGAATCTTTCTTAAAGGGTTTGAAATGCCCTTTAGAAAGTTCTAAGAGGTTTTTTTAAATGTCTGTGGGGCCTTCAAACACACCCGTCAAACAATTACAAGCAACTCGCAGAAGTTTGTTGAAGTAAAGCCTGGTTCAGACAGTTGCGTTTGACTGCGTTTGACTGCGTTGCGGCTGTGAGAAACCAGCACATCCCTGCTGCTTATATCGCGTGCCTAGATGATTCCTCGAATTGGATTCCACGCTTCATACGAAGCACAGATGTGCCGGTGACTCGCATTCGGTTCTCGACGCAACGCTGTCAAACGCACTCAAACGCAAGTGTCTGAACCGGCCTTAAGAAAAACTGTAGCCTGCCAGTTGTATTTGTATGCAATTTCTAATTCAACATTTTTTGTGCTTAAAATACTAGGCAAAAATTATGGCTGCGTGTTGTAATGATGTGATCAATACAGCGACAAAAAGAGGAAGAAAATGAAAGGAGTCAAGAATAAAAGGGGAGGAAAGAAAAGGAAGTCGAGGGGAACGAGGAGATTCAAGGCGAAAGCGGACGCATTCGGAAAAGCTTGGCTCCGGAATACGCCGGCAAAGCTGTCATCCATAGAAGACTGCCGACCTGTCCTCACCGTCAACTCTGAACGGCAAGCCTGGCTCAAGAGCGAACCGGCAAAGCCATCCCAACAACCGGTTGACTGGTCACCATCGGTACGCCGGCAGCTGGAGCCAAACGAGACCGGCTTCTACCACCAGCGTAAACCAGTGCCAACCTTGGCAAGTCGAACTTTGGATGAACGCCCTTTTCTTTTATTTATTTGCTCATAAGTTTCCTTTGTTTTTCCTTTGCGGGGTTTCAGAAAGTAGAACAACTGGGTGCAAATATATTTCTTTGATATCAAAAATCAGACGGACCTCTCAGTTTCCTTTCTTTTTACCATAGAGAACCTGACAATAACTGGCGTCCGCGGCAGGAACAGAATTACGAACTTGGGTTGATCAGGAACGAGCTCGGCAAAGAGAGGACAGAGTGGCCGAACGAGAAGCTCTCTGTCAGAAAACGGAACTGGAGGAAAGAACGGAGAGAACGCTACAGCTTAAGCTTAGGGTGATTGAGGCCGAGGGGTCGGCAAGTGACAGGCATGGTGCGGGCGGTGGTGAAGGACCCCATGGAGTTACTGCGTCACAGTACCTCAGTCCCCATAAGCTAATGCCGTCGTTTGACGACCAAAGAGATGACTTGGATGCGTACCTTTGCCTTTGCACTTGATGAAGCCACATGCGCGTGTCAGTAGACTTGACAGTGGTGTACACTAATTATGAATCGGAGTATAGAGAATTCAATTTCTGAGGGGCTAATGGCTCTAAAGGGTTGATGGATCTAAAGGGTTGACGGGTCTAAAGGGTTGATGGGTCTAAAGGGCTGACGGATCTAAATTGTTTGAAGGGCTAACAGGGTCCCATAACACATCAAGGCTGATGGGTTATTTTCAATAGGGCAATCACGCCGTGCTCGGCAAGCATCACAACCAGCTAACAAGAAAGATTATTGGCACAGATAATATCGCGAAACATGACGATAGATTTATTAGTACTCCGTCTTCAGCCTTATCACAAAAGAACTAGACTACCTATATCCTTACATTAATTTCAAGTTTAGTTTTGGTTTACGGTTTAGCTTCTCATTGAAGAAAAAGACCAAATTGTTCTCCATATCCCTAGTTCATAATACCGAAAGAAGACGAAGATGACAGTGTAAATATACCAGAGTTGTTAGTCAGCGCTGCGTAAGTGCGTCTTTCTTTTGTGTGTGTGAATTTGAGTAACTGTTTGCCAGGTGCACTGTTCCCCCTGTACATCATGAGCAACCAACGTTCCCGAACCTCCGTGTTAACAAGAACGAATTACGCCGAAGAACAAACTATGTTGAAGAACAAATTACACCGGGGAACGAATTACGCCGAAGAACAAATTGCGTCGAAGAACAAATTACGCCAGGCCGACCCACGTAGGGCCTATTCTCGACGAAATTACGCGCGTTTCAGCGGGCGTAATCACGGCATTTGGTGTTCACTTTTTTCAAAGAATGGTAAAGGGGAAGGTCGCCAAACAACACACGGCGCTTTTCGTCGACATCTTCTCGGCGTTTGGTGCAGTGTAGCCCGACTCGCGTTTTTCATGAAAGGAGGCAAAATGTAGATCGGCTGCTATATTATTGCGTTCTGGAAGGAAACAGAAATAATTAATGTTAATCAACCACGAAAGCCTAATTTGCTAACGCCGGTTTCATCAATGTTTCTTGCAATCGACAAGTTCCCAACAAGTCCCGGAAGGAGGACGGCCGCGATCGCTGCTCAAAACCCTTCTTTTTATATTTTTTTACCACGCCCCCAACATAGAAGGTCGTTTCTTCTGTCTCAGCCGTTCATCGCTCGTTCCAAAGAGATAAATGGATTTCGTAAATTTCGCCAATAAACCGTCGAACGCGCCAAACGAGCTCACATTTCGGAGGCTGAGTCAAGCCACCTAGCCGGCCGCATAGCTAGGCAAGCCGATCCTCGAGCAACTTCCGGCTGTCAACTCGGGAGCTGATTGGCCGGCACCGCGCTGTACGCTTCCGGATACGCCCCACCGAAATACGCCGAAGCTCTGAGATGTGTCTCGCTCGGATCGCCGAATACTCGCATATTTAAGCCGACCTCGAGGCGTCGAGGAAGCGCTGGTCCCGACGCCCGCTATACGTCGAGGTTACGTCCGCCGAAACGCCCGTAAATGCGTCGCAAATACGACCTATGTGGTTCGGCCTTCAGAATGAATTACGCCGAAGATCGAATTACGCCAAAGATGGAATTATGCCGAAGATCGAATTACGCCGAAGAGCCAATACGCCCAAGAACAAATTACGCCAAAGCAATTACGAAGCAGTCCTGCCTTTCTAAATCTGTCAACAACTTTAACTTCAGGAACGCAGGGCGTTGGTTATTATATATGCACGCTTCTTGTTCTTCTCGGTCAGTGCCAGTAAAATAATGTTGTCGGTAACGCGACACTTTGTTTGATAATGTATAGTAACGTTCTCGCTACTTTTTTCAGAAGAGTAACGCGCTTGGGTTACTTATTTCGAGGAACGGATAACTGACTTACGTTACCTTTTTCCAGTAACGGGTAACGAAGTCACGTTCATCGTTACGTCTTCCCACTACTTAAAAAAAGTACACTTTAATTATTTTGTGTTTTAGGTGCCAAGTTATATGAATACTGGCACTCGTCCCTCATACCTTAAAAATCAAAACCCCCAAAAAAGTTCGTGTTAAGTTCCTGCGTACGGATAAAATGTTTCTTAAAATGTTCCACTTGCGCATACCTGTGACGTCGAAACAATAAAACGTTTTTATTCAAAAATAAAAAGAAGTACGTGTGTCAATTTTTATACGTAACGATAATTTGTTCCTTTTATTTCGAGGCTACGTAGGTTGGTAATGCTTTCCTTTTCTTGCAAGTAACGAGCAACGTATTTTGTTACTTTTTTTTTTTCGTTAACACCTACAACACTGCTCCAGGGGGAAACCAGGGTTGTAAAGTACCGAGGTACAAATAACTGGAAATGGTTATCTAGGTACTTTTGTTGTACATGAATTACAAAATTAGGTACTTTCATTTCTCGGCATCTGTATCTGTATCTTAGGTACATTTTTCAATAACTTGTAACTAAGTGAAGTTACTTTTTTAATGTTATTTTCTATCCACTTCGTCAAAATGGTCGAAACTATAAATCTTGAAGTGTTAACACACTATCATGTGCCGTGATTAACGTTGAGTTGGGTACGACCTGAGAGGCACTGACACTATCGAACGACGTTTTAGCGAACGAAGCCTCGCCCATGATGTTTCATCGAACGAAACTTTTGCGAATGGCGGAGTTCATTTAAGCGAACGGTGGATTAGCGATGCCGTTCTGGCGCCACCAATTTATAATCGCTTCGGAACTCCGTTTAGAGAAAATAGCGACCTGCTTCCTTCATCTCAAACCAAAATCGACTTCATTGCGTGTTTGAAGTTCCTCGGGCAGCAACAAGAGAGGAGATAACTTGAAAGATGTGCGCAGTTCCTGTTGCCTCTCCTCTTGTCCTGGTGGTCTCTCTATTCTGCCATTAATACAATATCAAATATAATTGAAAATAAATTATAATTACAATGGTAAAGCAATGTAACATCGCCCGTGTATAATAAGTTTCTACTCAATAAATCAGAATAAAATTTTCAGTTAAGAAAACTGAAGAAGTTCAACGAAACAAATCTTAATTTTCTTTTCATTAACGAAAAAAAAAAAGGAAAAGAAACGAGGAAGCTTGAAACGTTTCGCTCGTCGTCTCAAAGGTTAGGTGCATATGCACTCGACTCATGCGTTTTTTCACACGGCCGATATCTTCCGGGCCCGTCGACGTCAGCACAGGCTCGGAGGGCAGGAATGGTCAACCAGCGAGTTTCGGTGGTTGCAGCGTGACTTGGTAAACAGTGGAAGCTGTGGCCTCAGTGAACCAATTGGAGCGTGTGGGTAAGGCACGTGAGGATTCAACTACGATGTGGACATCGCATTGACACCAATAAAGGACATTTTTTTTAACTCGTTTTTGTGTGTATCCTTAGTATAAAAATCTTTACTTCCAATATTGTCTGACAAATATGGGGAAAATAAATGTATTATACCCCTGTCAGACGGCGTTTTAAAGATCCTTTTCACTAAGCTCCTTTAAAAAAATCGGCCAATCAGCTCGCGATGTGGAGTGCGCACGTGCTCTGTGGCACGCGCACGTGCTCTACGGCGTGCGCTGGTTCGCCGATTTTATAAATGAGCTTAGTGAAAAGGATCTTTAAAACGCCGTCTGACACGGGTATAAAGTATCTTTGAAGTGACTGTACCTGTACCTAGGTACATTTTTAAGCGAGTACCTAGGTACGTACCTAGGTACCTTTTCGTATTAGTAACTGTAACTCTATCTTAGGTACATTTTTGAAGTAACGTTTCCAAACCCTTGGTGAGACTAATAGAATAATCGAGACTGCAGCCATTACCTGTGTTTTTTAGGCTGTCGGCGATTATATAGCTTCCACAGGGTCTGAAATTCTTCCGAACTACGAACGGAAGTTGTAAATTTCTGTCGTGGATGTCAGTTCGAATAATATATATTTTTTGATTTTCTTAATTGTGGGTTCCGACTACTACGAAGTGTACGTCGCGTAGCGTGACGTATGCGCATTCGAACAAGAAAAGTATGATCATCACCAACGTTATTTTTTATTCGCCTTTCTTATAAATATATTGCATTGAGCGTACAAGACTGCTGGAACGACGCCAAAGGCATCGACATTTTGATAACAATATGGAAGGCTGTTAAATTCCTGTGACTTCAATCGTACATTCTGCATAGATTCACTTCGTAACGTGCTGTTTCGTATTGTCAGATTTTATATCTGTCAGCATACCTTGCACCTAGATTTTTACATTTTGCGCACATTTCTCTCGAGTGTACACCGTAGCCGCATCCCCTGAGCCCAGCGTAACTGCGTAGTAGTCCTGCAGTGCCAGTTCCAGCGCTCCGTGCCCATATTAGGACGGTGTCCTTTGTTTATTCTTTGTGTGTATGCTGTCTATGCTGCGAAAAAAAAAAGTCCACTAAGACAAAATCACGACGCTGCTCTCAGTTTAAAGAGGTTCAATGAGAAGAAAAAGAAAAGAGATGAGGAGCTTGTGTTTCCGGTTTGTGCCAGCTGGAAACAACAACAATATTAAGTTCTAGTAGATTGTTACAATAATTCGGATAACAATACCCAATAACAACACCATGCATCGCGCGAAAAAGCAGGCGAAGTATCGGGTTTCCATATCGGACTTATCGGAACCGTCTGCTAAACTCCGCCATCTCTTTGAAATCCCAAACCCAGTGTGCGATCAATCAAGATCACTTAGAGGGGCCGTGTAACGCTATCCACTTGGAATGCTTTTCACTTTACACGAGCTTACTGGCACTAGTGGGACCCAAGGATATTCGCACGCAACGTCACTAACAAAGAAACTCCTTTGTGGCGGTGTAATTTTAAGGACAAAAGCGAGCGTTTTCTTTCAATCTCTCCTTCGCAAAACTTGGCGTAGCTAGGGGATCACAATACCCCCCAGTGACGATATGTGAATGCAGCTCATAGATGGGACCCGGGCATAGCGTGATCACTGGATTTGGGCTCGTGATAACCAATAGCTCGACAAGCACTCGGGTAGTGGCCCCTGTCCAATCGCTGCAATAACGACAATAACCGAACCGTATAACAACGTCTGGAACTCAGCGCGTATTCTGTGTTTTGCCAACCCCAGCGCGTGACTATGATACACATTTGCGGCATATAATCGGCTCCAGATCACGTGGCCACCTGTTCTAGCTGCGAGTTGAGGAAATGAACGCTGGTCGTTTTTCTGCATTTTTTCTGTGACTTCCATTGCGTGTGGTGAAAAAATGAAAGGCCTTTACAAATCTCCGTAACGCGAAATTAGAGCGCAGCTCTTGAGGAGGAGGAGGGAGGGTATCGAGGGGAGTGTACTGAAGGGAGGGTATGCCCCTCCTCCTCCTCCGTACAATTCAGATTTGTGTTGAGGTCACGTGTCGTCAATTTTCTTGCTAAATCTAGCGGAGAAACTGAATTTCTTCATGGGTGACGTGGCACAAAGTAATTTGACGTCATTTTCCCGCTAAATTTAGCGGGACGATTGACGTCACGTGACCTCGACACCAGTTCAATTTCCCGCTAAGTTTAACGGGGCGGCTACGCCGACGCCGTCGGACGACACGGACGCCGCGAAACCTGGAAACGGGCGCCTAAGTGCTGCGCTCTAAGACGAACGGTTCTAAGATGTATTTCCACAAAGTACAAAAATCGTTGCATCGCCACTTTAAAGGGGCCCTGCAAGGACTTTTTTAGTGGTTTTTATTTTGCACCGAACCTGAGCGCACTGAACGTAGTAACTTAGTGAAACTTTTCTTTTCTCGAAATTCGCTTTCTTTTAAAAGTTATAGGCAAATTAGGATTACAAAAACAAGCAAAAAATAACCTCCTTCATGACGTCCTTGGTTGCTTGAGTGGCCGTGAACTAGAGAAGGGGTAGTGAGCTCAGCGACCACTCACGGCTGCCGCACTCCGTGTCGACGGCGCGAGAGGGCGCCACTAAAGCATGTTCTGGATAGGCTGTATGCAGCGGGCAGACAGAGCGGCTCTCATTGCAGTTGCTGCGCGATTAAACAATAATTCGGCATGACACTTCATTGGCCACAAACGACGGCAAACACGGGGTAAAGATCAGTTCAGAATGAGAGCCACTTCGAGCTGCCATACCGCGAAACGGCCAAAACGCAAGACAAAGCTGCTCCTGAAGGCCTTTGGAACGCTCGGAGCCGGTCGGATCCTCCTGTCCTTACGACCGCAGCGCCGCCGCGTACATCCGGGACCTTTCCGTGTCGGCGCCTGATCCCACTACTCCTTTCTGGTATGCGCCGCCTTTTCCACCGCTTGGTGGCGGGTATGTCGACGGGTCATTTCTTGTTTTCGTACTTTATAAACTGCATTTGTTTCTTTTCTGATCTAAAATACTGAAGAAAAACTACTTTTATTAATAATTGAATAGGTTCGCGCCACTTATATTTTGTATTTCGACTAAAAAGAAACTTTTAGCGGCTCTCACCAGTAGTAAGCCCAGGACCAAAGACGTCACATATCGCGCGCTTTCGGTACCGCGGGTCGCCCTCGTCGGTAGAGGAGGTTTCCGCGTCGTCCGGTTAAAATATGACGCACTGAAATTTCGTTACTCTCTCCGTGCCCGCTGGCTTGCCCGAACCCCAAGAGACGTGGAAACCGCAAAAAAGGTAGACGCTTAAATATGATTGCAGGGCCCCTTTAAGTAAAACAAACGGGTTTCTAACGTTAGCTTTGTTTTGCTCCTCCAGATAGCTTTGTTTTTTCGTGTGTTTTTTTTTTTTCTCGTTTTTTTTCTCGTGCCGCTATCGCTCTCGCCTTCAACAAGTCTGAGAGCCGTCTGAGAAGGAGTCATCTGCCAAGGACGAATGTCAAGCCAAACAAGATCGTGTTTACGGAGAACACGCTTCTTCCGCATTGTTATCTTTTATTGCGTCGAGCTTCTTGCTGATTGTCGAGTCCCGTCTCAAGACAAGCAAGCGAGCAAGCAAATCCGAGTTTAGTTATTTTTTTTTTTTAATTTCTTGTAGTCAGTCTTGTAGGCATTACTCGGAAAAGTATTTTATTAAACTTTCTCTCGTTGAAAAAAGTATTCAATTAATTGCTCGATTATTTCGGAAGAAAAATAATTGGTCGTTCTTTGAAAAACTAATCGTTATTTCTCCGATTATACTCCAGACTTTTAAAACGACAACTTTTTCCGTCGGTTCGATGATGGGCATTTCCTACTGTCTAATATTGAATTAGAATAACGGAATTATAAGCTACTTATCTAGTTACTCCACCCATTTTTCTGAGCCATCCTCATGACGGAAACTTGGTTCCAGGATTCCTCGGTAGAAAACTTGTACAAAGAACGCCGTTAGGAAGGGGAGGGAAAACAGTAACGGCTACAAGTAATTTTAGTACTTTCAAAAGTAATAAAATTACTGCCATGATTACTTCCCGATAAATGTATTAAAATGACTACAATATTACTAAAAAAGCAAGCGATCACGAGTAATCTGATTACTTGTAGTGAGTACCAATTTCCGATTTCCAATTTTTAAGGGAGAGCATATACAAAAAAGTGTGTGTCTTTCATTCTGCACCGCCAAATGGTATAACAGGTTTTAACCAATCAAAAATAAATAAATGAGGTCCAATCAAGATTAATAAATAGGGGCGTACCGTTCGAGTCTGCTTGTGACCCTATAAAGCCTCAGGCTCTAAAAAAAAAAAATAAAAAACTCATTGTGTCCGCTTTCCCGCCGAACATGGAGACCGCCAATCACGGCGTGCGATACAAGGATTCCAATTAACGAGAAAGCTCAGAATACAATTACACCTAAAAAAACCAACTGCGCAGGGAAAATGCGCAAGTGAAATGTCGTGCTCGTTGTCACTACTCACACATCACATTTTGAAACCTTAACCGTTTTCTGAGCTTTCTCATTCGCTGGAATTCTTTTATAGACCCTTTTCGAAGATCCATCGAGCTACATTGGCGATCGCCATTGCTTGGACGCAAAGCCGAGTCCTCGCCGAATGCTGACGTCACCCTCGTGTACACTATACATGCTCAGAGTGAGTGATCAAGCAATGGCGGACAGACGATGGCGAGGGCTGCTGCATAGTGTCTCTATTAAACCGTGGATAGGCTGCATTTTGCGATCTGCAAGGAAAGGTCAATCAGCAGACTTTTTTACAGCATGAAATGCTTTTCTACAAAACACCTCCCCCCCCCCCCCCCCCCCAATTCCAAAATTCTGTTCCTCCATCTTTCAATCCGTGCGTTTCCCGCCAAAGTTAGGGGGAAAATTGGTGTCGCGTGACCTGACGTTACAAACCGCAGGGACCGAGTGAGTATTCCCGCTAGATTTGGCGGGCAGATTGACGTCAGGTGATTTGGACACCAATTCCATTTCCCCGCTAGATTTGGCGGGGAAATTAATGTCAAGTGACCTTAAGTCGTGAGAAGTCACGTCAATTTAGTTTCTTCGCTAAATTTAGCGGGAAAATTGATGCCACGTATCATGACGTCACGGAACCCAAATGACAATTCAGTTTCCCCGCTAGATTTAGCGAGGAGCTTGACGTCAAGTTACTCAAACACCAATTCAGTTTCCCCGCTAGTATTGGCGGAAAAATTATTGGCAAGTGATCAAGTCATGTGACCTATACGTCAATTTGGTATATCCGCTATGTTTAGCAGGAAAAATTGATGTCGCGTGACCTGACGTCACGTGACCTATCACCCAGTTTAGTTCTACCGCTAGATTTAGCGGAAAGATTGACGTCACGTGACCTTTATACCAAAGCAACTTCCCTGTTAAACTTACCGGGGAAGATCTTAAAAAAAGACCTTGGTTCTAAACAAAAAAAAAAAAAAACGATCGCTCCCTAAATATTGCGTTCCATGATGCATTGTGAGAGTTTGGAGATAAAGGTCGCTGCCAATTTCTTTGAGTTGACAACTTAAGAAACGCGGGGCGTGGTGACATCCGTGCATCTCATTACCGTTCGGCAGCCAATCAGATTGTGGCATTCGCCGATAAGAACGACCAAGAACCAATCGCGATGCAAGAAGCGTGACAGGACCGCCTCGGACACCGTCCGCAGAATGTCTCGCGTATTAGCCGCGTCACTAAAGATATCCAGACAGGTGATGGAAGACCCCGTGGACATCGTGACGAAGTACGTATGCGGAGCGCAAGTTTTTGTCTGCTTTATGCACAGGGGTTGCAATGATGTCAGAACGACGCCGAGCTCTTATTGGCTGATTGAAAACAAAATAGCGGGTAGACCTCAAGGCATCTAGCATTGAGGTCTACCCACTATCCTTTCAATCAAACCCCGCTCAAAATACCCGCAGACCCATGGGGTTATGAAACCGTGTGGGTCCCACAGAAACTCTGTGGGTGTTCGGGTCCCTATGGGTCCCCGCACAGTTTGTTTCGGTGTGTGGGTGCCCACAGGGTTTGTGTGGGTGTATAGGTCCCCATGGGTCCCCGCACAGTCTGTGTGGGTCTACGGGAGCTGTGTGGGTCCTGCAGAGATCCTATAGGAGCTGTGTAGGACCAAAGTCCTGTGGGAGCCGTGTGGGTAACCCGTAGGGTTTCATAACCCCATGCTCTGTGGGCAATCTGTGTGGGTACCTGTGGGGGATGCATGCTTGACACCGTATTTCACTGCAGACCATTGCCAAGAACCGGCTGGTTCTATCTTTATTTACTGCTTGGCTCTTTCGTTTCTCTTGCTTTCGCCGGTCGTTTATTTTTTCTCCCAGTATGTGGTTCACTTTTGCTGCCGTCGAAATTACAGCAACGACATCCACATGGTGTTTTTGGCCACGGAGCTTCATCCCTAGGCATTCTGAAAAATATGCAATGACGAAATATTTAAAGAAGCACAGCTTGTAGAGGTAAGGATTAAACAAATGTTCATTTAGATCACATGCCACATCACTTTCATGAACAGTTTCATTTGGAATAGCCTTCAAAATGACACACTCGAAAATTGCAATTGCGACATGCCCTACAAAATCAATAATTAAAAATTTAATTAACAAATCTTGGTTAATTAGTCAACCTATTGTGACGGTTATCCCCTTATCTATGTCCGCCGAGCCCCACAAACACACAGTGAAAAAGGCATTCACGTAACTCTCGCCCCTTTTTTTTAAATTATGTTCGAATTAAAATGGCACATTCTGTATGATGTCAAACCCGATTATATCGAACTATCCCTTATATCAAACTCTTTGTGAACAGACTAGTAGCTGCAATAAAAATGCATAGCGAAAATTGCGGTTACTTTGAATGAAAATTGCAGCGTCTCCCGATAGATCGAACTGCCAAGAGCGCTGTTTAGCTCTGCAAGCTGGCTTTCCCCCAACGCGGGCGACCCATAGGGGGAACGCCAGCTTGCAGAGAGGGCAACCGCGTCAACAGCCCGGAAGTGGGGAGAGGATGAGCCGGTCAGACCTTGAAAAACGAAGAAGCGGCCACTGAATAGCCACGAGGAGCGTCCCTTATGACGTACAGACGGTCCTTCGAGAGTAAATAACTTTTCTAAATATGTCGTGTTTGTTGGTTGTCAGATTCATTCAAACTTTCATGTAGAATTACTGGCTATATTGAACTGGTAGACAGTTTTTTGCGAGTTCGATATAAGCAGGTTTGACTGCATAGCAATTAGCAATCATCGGTATTTGAAAGCTTTTGACGTCCAGTTCCTGGTTTTGACAAGTATTGGGCTCATGAAAGATACCGTCACCACGTCACCATTTTCCACAACCAAAATCCATAAAAAAGGTGCTGGTTATACCCTTAAAGGGATACTTCAACGAAATTTGAAATATTCCCGTCGTGTTCAAAAATAGGTTGAATATGATCCACAATATCTGTAAATGACAATCGCACGTTTGTATTTTGAGCCTGGTGGCTGTATTTCTCGTTATAAACGGCCCACTCTGGCAAGCGCTCGGAGAAGGCCCAGCGGAGACCACATGACATCCAACGCAATCGTGACGTAGGTCGTCTCAGGACGAGTAAAGCTACGGCGAGGCTGACGTCGAGAGGATGGCCTAGTCGTTCCAGCCACTGAAGCTGCTGCTTTTGTACGAATTTTGAGTGACGGGTTAATCTTCCATAATCTTGTAGGGGGGCAATAGCGACTTCTGTGACACACAAAAGGCATTCCCGGGAAGAGGGAGTTCCTCCTTCCCCTCTTCTCTCGTCGTGGCCGGAGGCGAGACACTCACCAACGCTAGCTGTCAAGGTTCCTAGACGGGCATTACAAGCGAGGCATTAGCGATATCCACCAGGTGCCCGGTTTTGTTTGCCACTGCATGACAAGTACTTAGACCTACTGTAATTTTACACAATACCAAATGGGAGTTCACATTGCTCCATAGGCACATCGAAGTGACCAGATAAATGGGCATATTGTGCTATGATTTATTACAAAGGCATGCCTGAAAGCGGTGGCTTCAGCGTTTCAAAGATCAGGACATAAACCCCCTTGAGCCAAAAAAAGAGATGGAATTGTTGCAAATTGCAACAATTCTCTTGAGAAGAAATTTTGCAGAGCCTTTTTTTTTTGGTGAAGACATCAGATATTATTCAGGGCCACTGTGGCATGTATTGCAACTGCAAATGATTGGAATACAAAGGAAATGCCCTACGCATTGCTTACTTCATATAGCCTAAATAAAGGCCAGTGGCACAAAAAAAATCTGGTGTTTGCACGTAAAGTATAAAAAAAATATTGCTTTCGTGTTTTACTGAGGTTACCTAATCTTCCTATAATTTTACTGAAAGCTTCCACCATTATGTTACACCTGTGGGCTCAATCCCGTCAGTTTTATGCGGTCCATCCAAAGACCACCAAAACATTGTGAACTCCCAGTATAATACCAACTAGCTGCCAAGATAATGCTTTGATTGAGAAGATTTTTCAAATAACTGCTTAGGTTACATTTACGTGAGATAATTTGCACTCGCCTCTTAGGAATGCCACTTTCTTGGGTGTCAGAGGCAGCCTGCTGTCCTTGTTAAGACAGGCATTCAACGCCACTTCGGTCACAGTCGATCCTCTGCAGAAGGACACTGGACCTCCACAGAGCAATGACCAGGTTCTTCACAGCAACGCTTGGCCTTATGTCCTGGTTCACTATGTTGTCACACCAGGCTTTCCACGTCACCTTGACATCAACGGTCGTTGAAATGCACCTATAAAAAAATTAAAAGAGGAGGCGAAACCGATGTATTTGGTGGTGAGATCCTCTTTTCATGAAATGCTGCTTCGTGCATATTGATTAAAGTAAGCTTTCGTTAGTTTAACCTCATTCTTAATCGAATCATTTTCAAACGTCCTGGGAGGCGCCCATACAACTGTACTACGCTGCTCGAGCTATCAAGCTCTTTTGTTAGGTCTCCTGATTCTGCCGCTGCCGAACTGCAAGGGGTACTGAGTGGCAAGCCCTCTTGTAGCGTCGGCTGCTGGAAAAGATTATTTGGCCGGCTCAGAAAAACCTGACAGTGCGCTCACTGGCTGACCGTACGCCTTGCGATTTCGCTCTTCCCTTTCCAGCCCTCTTTGCCTACTAGCCCAGCTCCTTAGATGGTGTTCCATGATCCCCCTCCCCTCCCCACCCCGCCCCCTGAACTTTTCGGTCGGCGTAATGGATAGAGAACATGAGAAGATGCGCCCACTAATATGCAACCTCGAGCGTGGCTGGGACTATAAAACTAACGCCAAGAAAAGAAGCCACTTTACGCTGCAAGATTGCTGGAGTTTCATTCCCATGTACCTGGTGAACATAGGAAGAATAGACCGTTTTCAAAACCTAAGCAAGCAACATTGACGGTCGGTATTTCTTGGACACGAAAGCTGTGATTGGATCGAAGTCCACGTGGAACGCTGACGTTGCACACACGTCCATCCACGCCAATCACTGACGCAGCGCTTGTTTCTAACGCGTACTCGGGATCCGCGTTGAAGAAATGGCGGCCTTGGACATGCACACACTTCTGAAAAGGGTTTATTACATGGGCCAAAGGTAGTTAATGGGGAATATGATGCTCCAAGTCTTTCTGCCCTATGCACTCAAAATGTTGAGCAGAATGTTAGAGATGCAGGTCTAAACTTTCTACAAAGAGATGTCGCCTTAAATATGTTTTTCAAAATATTATAAACTTGGTTCTTACACCACTGCTGGTGAAGTGACGCAACACCAAAAAACAATAATTTGTGGCGATGGTGCTGAAAGAGAGATCTGATTTGAGCAACATTTATCGAGATCTACATGGTCAATGACAAATGTCAAGGCCTTTTCATCATGAAGACATTGTGCAAGCATAGAAATGCTTTTTATCCAGAGGTATCTCCTGTAAAGCAAACAATTACCAAATCAACTTACCATCTCACGTTCTAGGAAGTTTAGGAGCTGATATGGATCCACCTCAGTGGGTGCTTTAGCAGCTGCCTCAGCGGATGCAGGTCCGATTGTACCAGCCGCTCCATCTAAGGTTGCAGGTTTTGCAGCTGCACCACCCAAGGCTGCACCTGACTGGCACACGCTCTGCATCACAGGAGCTGATGCTGCTGCCACTTGTTCTGTGAAAAATATAAAAAAATATATGAGATGTGTCAGAGCAGTGTGCAGCACTGCCACAAGATGCGCATGGTGCTACACTAAAAGCTGAGATTGGGGTGGCAAGTATATACCAATTTAATCAACCACCCACCAGCTTGGAGCAATGCGGCTGCACTCCTGCCCCTGTGTATACAGGGAGAGCAGTGCCACATAACACAAGGCTGATTGCAGTTTGGTCCAGCCCATACACAGCTTCTATGACACCGTCAGCCAAAAACTTAATAGGTATAGTAAGGGTCATGGCCATGACATTTATGATGCTGTAGCTTGTCAAAGAGAGTATGTCGAATGCATACCATGCTCCTGCAGTCAAGCATTCGTGGTTAGGAAATAGCACGGAATATTTTTCATAAAACTCTACCGCGAAGCTTCACAACTTAGGAGTGCTCTGGGGAGTTTTACAGATCATAGCTTTTTGACTACAGGCTTGATAGACCAAGTAAAATGTTTTCGGACATATGTGAGGGAGAGATGAACAAGAATCTATGCAAAAAGTCCGCAGTTCAAGAGATCAGAGATCAGTGTGACAGAATTCAGCACGACAAATATGCCAATGTCATTATTTATTTTTGCAACATTAAAATGACTCTGAAAGTGCGACCAGCTACAGGGTGTATTCACGCAAGTCTTGCGAGTGTTGAATTGTAGGTACAGCGCCCTGGGTGTGTCCATGTGCGATATATGACAAAATATCATTGAAACCAATACTGGAAACTTCTCTGAAAATCAATGGGCACGGTGGCGAAGGACGAGAGTGGCACTGCTCACCGCTCACGCCGTTCGTTTGTGTTTGCATGTTGCTACTAACAAGCGCACCAATGGGAAGGCTTTAGTCATTATGGGGAACACTAAATAAACAAATACAAGATACGAATACAACGCACACAGCAACACTGCATGGAAGTAGTGATGCACTTCTGTTGTCAACTCTGCATTCCGCTTACGACAGAAATGCGGAATTTCCCTACAGGCTTTCATTCCAAGCGAGTGGCATCAGAATTGCTAAAGGCCAGCCCATAAACACAGTCTGTGTTAAAAGCAATCCTAGCAGCAATAAGTTGCTATTATATTGCCCAATATGTAGAGCACCTTACCATAAACAGCCTTGGCAGTCTTCCATGAAGCCTGGACTTCAGCAGAGGAGACTGTCATCTTGTGTCGTCTCAGGACACTCACATCAGGATGGCGAAAGTGAATGCCAACTTCGGCTTGGCAAGGGCTGCAGTAAGTATAAAGATGAAAACACAGAGTAGAATATACAATAAAAAATATCATGGACCAAATTGAAAAAAGTGCACAAAAAGACAAGGACAAAAGGACAGGAACACGTAGGACACAGACAGGTGCACACTAGCAACTCAATCTATTGAACACAAAAGAAAAGAAGAGAGGATCAGAGAAATCAAAAAGGCTGTGCTCGGAGAACTGAGTTTCAGGAACCGGGGCGCGAGGCAAAGATGTCAGGTAGATTGTTTACAGACACTCTAGAATTAACAACAGCCTTTCCATGTAGTAAAGCGGTGAGTTCATTCTAATTAACATCTTAAAAAATAGTACACAAAAAACAAGCAATAATGGGGAGGAATATATACACTACATACAAGTGCAGACTCCCAAGTCACATAAATTAGAGAAGAAAAAAAAAAATAAAGAATGCGGAAGGAGCTTTAGCAAAAGTTCAGCCAGGTCCAAGTGGAACGTGCTAATTCACCCATATGCACAAGACTAAAAACAATTTCCTTGGTAGCTCAGATAACAGATAAATGTGCGGACACATTGGTCGCCCATACTACGAATAATAAAGGCTTAGAAAAATCCTCTTGTATGTTTTTTTATAGTATATGCTAATTATTCACGTCTTTTCTAAGGGCGACATACACGAGCAGTGTAAACAGTGCATAGATAGCTGACAGTCCATCGTGAATTTTAAGGAGAGATTGAGCTGTTTTGATGTATGAGCCATCCATCTGTTACCTTAACTGACGAGGAAATTATGTTTTTAAAATCTGCTCTTGCTAATGGGTGAATCAGCGCGTTCCACTTGGGCCTCTGCTCGAACTCCTTCCGCATTCTTTATTTCCTTCTTCTCTGTTTACGCGAGTTGAGAGTCTGCGCTTGCATGTGGTCTATGTGTTACTCTCCTTGTCTCCTTAACGTTTTGTGAACTATTTTTCAAGGTGTTCAATTAGTACCAGCTCACCACCTTACTACAATCATGCAACAACCAAAAACAATTACAACCTACACCATTCGCTAAAGGCAGTACCAAAGGGAAAAAAAACAGAAATTGGGTGAGGTATGAACACTATATACTTACACTGAACAAAATATACATCCCATAAACTGGCGAGACACTACTTTAATTAAGGACATGCTTGTAAATTACCCCAGAAGCGGCGTCAAAAATTATTTCGCGGGCACACATTTTTACGATCGGGAGCGGTATGCTATGCATTAATCACCATGGGGTGAATTTACCACGGCACCAATTTTTGGCAATTCTTTTCTGATTACGAATCGCGAAAATGAAGTCGCTTGCAGACGACTGGGCGGCGGAAGCTACGGGCCTGCTCGATCAATCAATCGCTGCCTTTTGCCTAGCCCAGCTCTCCGGACGCAAATACGCACACAGAATCCCCCCGTAGTGTCAAACCTAGAGCTTCGGCGATGGAGGGGCACCGCGCCCTTCCAGAAATTCTAGTTTACCAGTAAACAATACGGTGGAAGGAGGCAATCAAACACCCCCCCCCCTTCCTTTTCCGCCTTTGCCTGCCTGTCTGCCTGCCCACCCACCCGCCTGCCCGCCCGTCCCCATGTGTCAAAAATTTCCGCCGCTTTTGATGGACCTGGAGAGAGTACGCAGCGTAAGCACTCATCTGTGACCGATAATTAGCGCAAGGATGGAGTGCTAACACCATTCGCGCACATTTAGTAATAATGGTAAAAGCGAGTGATCTAGAGACAATAACAAGGATTTTGAACGGAGGAAAGAATAATCTAGCCCTAACGATCAAAGAAAGGAACTTACTTTGGAACGACCGTGCCACGATCTTCACTGTTGAGCAGATTTGACGTAGTTCCACGGCCCACAGTCGCTTCCTTCTTTTTCAGACACATTTGAAACTAAGGTGAACTCCACGCATCACGACTATTCGGCAAATTTACCTTAAAACAGAGGTATGAAACACACACGGCCAACACGACCAGCGAAACGCGCAAAAAAAAAGTTGTGGATTGGATTGCATTCGTTGGCTATTATGGATGCCTAGCGACTTTACAGAGGCTATGTTCGCGTATCTTCAACACGCTTGCAATGAAACGATGAGCAAAGCGCATTAAAAAAACTATTAGGAGACACAGTAATAATAAATTATTGAGTATGTCAACAATGCCACAATATTAGAAATACGATCCTGAACAGGTAGCAAAAAATTAAATACGAGACTAACCACAGAATGTATCCAAACAAATTTAGAAAACATATAATTTCCTAAACAACGGCTCTTCCCGTTGGGCTGTTGGCTTAGCTGGGAGTTCGAAGAAGACGACGAGCTGAACGGCCGCGTTGGAAATGGGCTCCGTAAAGGAAATCTCAACGGCTAAGCTTAGCCGGGAATATTCTGAAACCATTTCTGCTTCTACCCCCTCTGCACCAAGTAGAACGGAGTACAAGATTTTACTGCCGCCTCTTCCCAACGGTAATCTGCTTGAAAACTCACTGATTCTTCATGGGGACCCATCAGCCCGGCCATATCGCATCGACGATTTCGGTCCTGCTTTGAAGAAAATCATCAGCCCAAACGAGCTAGCTTCGCTTGGGGCCTTCCAGTACAATCATGTGTGGCTGCTCACAGTGCGTTTTTCCAAAGAAAAAGAAAGATTGCTGCAGCTCCGAGAGATCCAAGTAAAGAACAAGACATGTTTAATAATAGACGGAAGCAAGACTGCGCTGTCCATGAAGGTGCACTGGGTTCCAACTAGCGTCCCAGATGCAAACGTAGCAAGTGTTTTTTCTACGTTTAGAAAAATAAAAAGCATCGTTCGAGACAAGTGGCACTACTCCGGCTTCGAAGAAGTAGAGACGACCACAAGAATACTGTCGATTGAATTGAACGAAGGGGTGACTGCGGACAGCTTGCCGCATCAGCTAAAGATTCTGGGAACCACCGTACTTGTCTCCATACCTGGTAGAGCACCGCAATGTCTAGGATGCAGGCAAGTCGGACACGTCCGAGGCCAGTGCCGCGCTCCCTGGTGTAGCGTATGCCGAAAATTCGGCCACGATCCCGAAGACTGTATTCAAACGTACGCCAACCGAACGGCTGCATCTCTCCAGATTCCTACAGAACACTTGATGGACGCAGAAGAAACAGCACAAACAGAGGTTTCGGCAGAGGTCAGTACCGCTCACAGCACAGCCCACGTAGAGGCAGTCTCACGGACTGAGAATTGTGAAGACAGGTGGGCGTCGTCACGCTCTGCAACGAAGGAGACAGTGAGCAATGTTTTCATCCCCAACTCGTTCAGTGCACTTGTCCCTGAAGACCAAGCTGAAGACCAAGCTGAAGAGCCAATAAAGTCAGACGAGGAGGCGTCCGAAATGGATGAAACCAGCGACAAAGAAATGCTTGGGAAAAGAAAGGGAGAACAAATTCTGTGCACGTCAGATCCTGGCTCCACCTCTCAAGGGGAGCGGGCGGAGTCAAAGAGGAGGAGGAAGAGGCGAACGAAATCGTCATCTCCCAAAGCTCCCATCAGCGAGCAGGATTCCATCCTGTCCGGCCACGATGACCTGAAGAGTGAATTATTGTGTGTACTTTGAAATTTCTACGGCTGCACGACAAAAGGACGCTGATTGACCTGACGGAGATAATCATGGTTTTAGGCCTACATGTGCTATGGCGGTCAAGAGCAGACATGACAGAGTGCACACTGAACCCTAAGCCTGCGTGGCGACACTTTGCTAACAAATTGGACTGGATTATTTGAACTTTAGAACCAGTTGTAATAGAAAAACAATCTGAGAAACACTCTGGGAAAAGGTCAAAAGGTAGCACCAAATTTTCATGCTTCGAGAAGACTATCCGTCGCCTTCGCAAGTGCCTCACTCTAAAATATTTTTTTTTAAGATCTTCGAGTGTAATACACACCCAGAGCTGAGGTTACTGCACTCTTTAACAATGTTGTAACATTTAACTGATTTACTTTGCAGCTGGGTCATTGAATGCAATGTCTAAATTATGTAACATTCTTTTTTTGCTCTAACATATGTATATACCTAATTTTTTTCCATTCTTGCAACTTATGTTTTTAACCTGTAAATAAACATTTGCTCAAAAAAACAAAAGGAAAAAAAAAAGCTGTTGGCTTAGCTCGTTAACGCGCGGTGCTGCTGATCGTATGGTCGGTGGTTCGAGTCCCGGCAGAGTGAAGTTTTTTGTAAATGTTTTTTTTTTTAAGTTTTTGTTTGTTTTTATTGTTTTACATACTGTAAACGACTTAATTTTCGCGGGCTCAAATTTTCGCGAATCCGGCCAAAGCTGAAAATGTGAAATTATTCGCGGGTTCTAATTTTCGCGAATCGAGTGTAGCTTCCGTAGCGTTCACATATTGCCCGAATCGTTCGCGGGACGTATTTTTCGCGAATTGTAGGCGATTCGCAAAATTCGCGAAAATTAGGTCCTCGCGAAAATTTAGTCGTTTACAGTATTTGCTATGTTCTTTGCAGTCGCCGGCCCCCTACTTTAGGGTAGCAATCACGCAGAATGTGAACATAGAAAGTGTGAGTCCAAAAAAGTTTTTTTATTCCCGTTCCTCTGGTGTGGAATGTCATATAACATAAGCTATCGGGGGACAGATCGTCTGGCTATGTGAACATTTGAAATATTTCTGTTAGATGATCATAACTACCACAGAAGACAGTCGATTCCTGCCTGAAATAGAATCCTGAAAAAGTATCGTTCGGCGTTGTAAAATTTATTTTTTGTGGCGTTCGTGTTCAGATTCTCAATATCCTGAATGTGTTTTCCTCACCGCATTGTTTTTTCTCTCGTTTTCGCGGTAAAACACGCCAGCCTTGGCACGCTGGGATCAAATACGCCAGCGTCGGCAGTCATTTACGAAGGATTTATCAACGCAAACATTTCCCCTCGCTATTCATGTTATTCATGCAGCAGTGAGCGACGTAATTTAAAACAAAAAGACTTACAAAAAAGTTATATTTTGCCTGACCTGTAGAATATATCTTGAGGTGCACATCCACGGGCTTTCCATAGGCCTCACACATGTCCCGTGTAGCAACACAGCGCGCTCCCCTAGCGTGTGGCATCCCTACAGCAGCCCACACAATGTCGTACTTGTCCTATGGGATCCTAGGCTCTATCTCCACAGGCTGCGGGGTACCTACAGCAACCCACATAATTTATTACATGTCCCATAAAAGCCAAGGTTCTATCCCCACAGACTCTGTGGGTTACCTAAAGACTCTCCCACAGGCTGTGGGGATTGCCCAAAGAGTTCCCACAGGCTGTGTGGGCTACCCAAAGGAGCCCTTACAGGCTGTGTGGGGTACCCAAAGACCCCACACAGTAGCCCACATGTCCCATAGGCCCACAGTCCTGACCCCACAGAGATTTTAGGACACCCATACAACCCCATGGGTGCCCCATAGAGACCTCTAGGACCCCACACAAATTTTCTGTGGGTGCTCTGTGGGCATTTGGACCAGGGAAGCCAATCAGAGCTCGGCGTCGTTCTAACGTCCTCACAACTCCTCCGCGAGAGGCAGACGACTTGCTCTCGGCATAGCCTCCAGACTTGTACTCTGTACGTAATCCGTTACGCTGTAATCCCTTACATTTATCAGTGATTCGTAACGAAATAATAATATATTTCCTGAAGTAATTCTAAATTAATTTTCTTACTTTTATAAGTAACGGCTGCTGTGTAAATCGCCTTTGTATTAGATAAAAAGCGGGAAATTTTAAATTGAATAGCCTCCAAAAAAAAGGGACGCATTTCGGTAAACTTCATTGCAACCATACTGTCAAGCGCATTAACAAACGAGGCCTGGTGTTCCTCCGTTGCCCAAAAACTTTCTTTACAGTGCTTAGCCCGTTTTTGTTTTTGTTTTTTTCCTCTGCCGACCGTAACAACAAGATTAAAGGGTCCATGTGGTTATTTCTAAAAAAGGGGAAATATGTTCAAAGCGCGGCAAGCTAGCGTACTGTATCTCTACCCGCATTTTTAGAGCGCAGCTCTTAGGCGCCCGTTTCCGGCTTGAGCGGCGTCGCCGTCGCCGTCGCCGTCGGTGTTGGCGTCGGCGTAACCGTGAGGTCACGTGAACCCCCCCCCCCCCCCCCTGAGCTCACGTGGCCTCACGGGGACCACTTGACCTCAGGGGGGTCACGTGACCTCAGGTGGGCCACGTGGCCCCCGTGGCGGAGAAGCAGGCAGGATGACGAGGTGAGGAGTAGAGAGGGGGGGGGGGGGTATACCCTCCCCTCACTTCCCTTCCATCCAGGGAGTTGTAAACGGCTTTCATTTTTTTCCGCTTTCTCTTTATTTGTTTGCGATCGAAGACAAGGAAGGGTTGGCCACCAAGCTAATGTTTGCCTCTTCAGAAAGCTCGAGACGGTAAGTGGTTTGAGAAGAATTAACAATGCCCCTCTCGGTTATTGTGAATCCGACCATTTTCATTGTCACTACAAGAGGGAAACGCACCGAATACAATGTGATAATAACTGAAGGTGTTATATTCACAAACGTATTCGTGCGTTGGTTCTCAACAAATATTAGTACACTTCTCTTCAAGAGCAGGCTGTTTTTAATGCGAAAGCATTAACTGTCCCATGGAGAGAGCTGACGTCATCGGTTTGAAGCGCGAAAACGGCCCCTAGTTTCCGCGATCGCCTTCGGTTCCATTGGCTGCCGCGCGTCGACGGGGCTCCCATTGGCCGCTGCGCTCGTCAGTTTCCACGACGGCTCACCCCATGGCGCTGCGTGTCCATCAGCGCGCCATTAACACGGAGCGTCCAAGGTCAGTGTGTCCATGGGATCACGCGCGTTGACAGGCGACGAAAAGTACGCAGCAGACGAAAAAGGGAGCGGACGAGCGGCTTGCATGCTTTCGCATTCATAACTCATAAGAAATACTTAGGTGTACCTCGAGCTTTTTTCGTGCTGCTTTTCGTCTTATTCGACCAAGACAAAGTTGCTTTTAAAGGCTGGTAGCATTTTCGTAGTCACACCTCAAGGACTTGCCTGAGTCACGGCTGGGCAGTATCGCTATACAAATGTATCGTGATAGTATCTTAGAGATACTTTCGAGTGAATCTATCTTTGTATCGAGATACGTTTTAAAAATGTATTTTTTATCTCAGTAGTAAAATACATTTACAGTGTACCGCCTGTAGCGCTATACTTTGCCAGAGGTAGGCATCTCGTTACATTTGTTTTCCTTTTTACGATAAATCCAAAAGATAAAAACCTGTGTTTGGTGCAAGTTCCTTTGGAATTTATAATTTATGAATATAATTATGATTAAATCATTCATCAGCAATCACCAACATAAAAAAAACTGTTGTTTAAAGTAGGTTACTTGCAAGAATACCAATATACGCTCCCCTCCCACAAAGCTCTCCACTCTTTCCAATTTAGCAAAGCTAATGCTTTAAATGAGTTGAGGGGAGAAAGGTTATACACGTGAGGCAGAACATCCGTTTAGACCAAAAAATGCTGTCTGCACTGTGGCATTACGCAATGTAAAGCGTCAGGCTTGCATTGCGTAATGCCACAGCGCAGACTTCATTTTTAGGTCTAAGCGGATGTTCCGCCTCATCATTCGCTGAGCCGATTTCGTAAGTTGTAGAGATTGTCTCCTTGAGTGTTTGGCGGGTAAGTACACGCGCAGAAGAAGAGGTTTATTTAGAAAGAGAGAGAGGTCGCTCCATGCAGTTTGCATAAACCGGTTTCTCTGTGCTTGGGAAGGGTAATAGGGGATGCCAAAGAAGGGCAAGAAGATGAAATAATAGAAACACATCAAAATAACGTGGACTCCATATCCGCTTTTAAAGACGACAAGCAAGTTGTGTATCACGTAAGAAACGTAGTAGGTATTTGGTCGCATCAGCCAGCTTTTCTGGGCTCTCCCACGCTACTAAGATCTTCTGGAGAGAGAACGGTCGGGAGTCCAGCTGGGAGAGTTCTTCAATTAGCACCTCTCTTTTCATGTCATAAATTGAGCAACTGCATAACAGGTGGTCCAGTGACTTCACTTCTTCACATATCAAGCAGTTTGCAGAAGGTATTTTCCCAATACAGTGGAGATAATTATATGTAAATGCAACGCCCAGCCTGATTCGGTGAAGTACTGATTCAGTCTTTCTTGTAAGGTTTCTGGGCGGTCTGAACTTCAATTCAGGATCTAGATTATAAAGTCGTGGATAGTGGTGAGAAGGGATTGCCCAGAGAGCCGCACATAACTTTTTTCCGACCCAGAAAACCATTGCACCAGCATCCGTTCTTGAATATGGAACAGAAATGCTAGATATGTTGGCGTGCCCTCTCTTTGCTGCTCGGTCAGCGGCCTCATTACCAGGTACGCCACAATGGCTCGGAATCCATTGGAAGTGAATCTGGTGGCCAGCCTTCTGGGCCTGTTGGCAGAGGCTGACTACGGTGAACGTAAGCTGATTATTTGCTCCATGTCGTAGATAGTGCCGCATGCTCTTGAGTGCAACTTTTGAGTCAGTGAAAACGGACCATGCTCGTGGTAAGGTGCGTATTATATATTTGATGCTTTCCCTAATGGCCACCAGCTCTGGGACAGTGATGAGGTGCGGTGGTCTAGTCTGAATTTAAGCACGACTTGTTCCATGGGTCTAACTACTCCTGCAGCTGAGCATTGTTGAGTTGTTGATCCGTCAGTGTAAATGTGAGTTCTGAACCGATGGTTGACATGAATTAATGAGGGGGTCAATTGCCCCAATATCGTTTGTGCAGTTGACGCTTTTTTCTGTATGCCATCTATATTGAGTGATATTGTAGGGCATGTAAGTGTCCAAGGTAGAACATCCGCCAACTTCGGTGTTTCAAACTGCTTTGGTATATTTGGCTCCTGTTGTATCAAGAATTTAGCATAGCTTGAATCTTTCCTGGATGATTGTATCCGGGCAAGGTGGTGGGATTCATGTCTTGTCAGGTGTCGTAGGTGTACACGTAGTGTTCCTTTTGCACGAAGTGCTTCAATGAATAGGCACCCAGCTTCTGCTATAACACCTAAAGTGGGCGTTGAGTGCGGAACACCTGAGCAAGCACGAAGAGCAGAGCTCTGTGCACTTTGTAGTTGCTTCAAATTCGTGGCGCACTTCCCATGAAGGCCTGGCAGGCTGTACCTCAATAGACCCTCAAAAAGAGCTTTGTAAAGACGCAGTACTGATGTTACTTTCGCACCCCAAGTTGTGCCACATATAAAACATATCAGGTGTATAAAGCTGGTCAATTGTTTTCTAAGGTGCATAATGTGAGGTGTCCATGCCAGTCCTCGATTGATCAATATGCCTAAAAATATGTGGTGTTTTACATATGGAATGACTTGGCCGGATACCTTGATGGGGTATTTATTCATGCAACCTCTAGTGAGAGCTATGGCGGCTGATTTCAATAGAGAGATGGTCAATCCGCGATGGAGAAGATATTTATCAATCGTGCCTAATGCTTTTTGAAGACGATCTCTAACTTGTACTCTGGTAACTCCGGAGGCCCATATGCAGATGTCATCTGCATATACCGATGATCGAAGTGTTTCTGGGAGTTCCACTCTGAGAACATTAAGGCATATCATGAAGAGTATCGGACTTAGAACGCCCTCCTGTGGGACACTAAAGGACAGTTTTTTCTTGTGCCGTAGCAACAAAAATCACCCTGTTAGTTAAGTAACTGGAGATTTACTACTAGAGCCGCTCTCCCCTTTCTAGTTCTTCTATGTGCGTCAAGTATAGCATCATGCGTCACAGAATCAAAGGCACTCTTGATGTCCAAGAATACGCCTGTGATCTTTCGTCATTGAGATCTTTCGTGTTCAACCGATGTAATTAAATAAATCACCCCGTCTATTGAGGACCGGCCGCGGCGAAAGCCTGACGACTCATTTGAATATAAACCATGATGTTCGAAATACCATTCCATTCACGCCAAGATCATACGTTCCATGAGTTTGCCTATGCAACGTGAAAGCGCAATTGGTCGATAGGAAGTGATGGTAATGGGTGATTTACCTGGTCTTAGTAACGGTATAACTTGAGAGACTTTCCATGCTGTAGGTACCTCGCCTTGGTTCCAGGATTGGTTGAAGAGATGAAGAAGGCATTTGATTGTACTTGGTCCGGGTCGTGCAATTGCCGAGTAGGTAACACCATCTGGTCCAGGTGAGCTTGATTGCCTATATGATGCAAGAGCAGATTCGAGTTCGTTCAGAGAGAAACCAACGTCCATACATGACAGAGTTGACGGTGGTGTTGGCCGTGGCGTTTTCGGTGTGCTCGTGTGTGTAGACTGCGCTTGCGTAATTCGTATACAGAACTGATTCGCGGCCTCCATATCTGAACACTGCATCGATAGAGCTAGTGCCCGAAATATATAGCGTTGTTCCGGTGTTGCTCGGAGACCTCTTGATATTTGGCATATTCCTGTAGTACGCTTCCTTGGATCAAGTTCTGAGCACATTTTCCGCCAACGACGTTTTGCAAGTTTGTTCAAATGACGTTTGATTTTTTTAGTTACTCGTCGGAACTCACGTAAATCCTCAGGCCTTTTATGCTTTCTAACTCGCCTCTCAGCACGCCGGCGAATAGCCCGAAGTCGCCCATATTTGGCATCGAATGTAGTCTGGTAAATCGGTAAGGTTGTTAGCTCTCTTGATTGGTTTAACGAACGAGTGATGGCTTCTGTGAATGATGGTAAATCCATTTCTTGGTTGCGTTCCTCGGTCATTTTTTCTTGAAAGTTTGCCCAATTGATATGGCTAATCTCTTAATAAGTTTTAATATTTTTTTTTTAATTTCCAAGCTCCGTATAGGTGGGTACGTGATCACTACCTCTATATTCAATATCTGCAAACCATGTTGCTTGAGATGCTAGCGATGGCGAAACAAATGTGAGATCTAGGCAGCTGCTACTCTTAAAAGGTTCTGTATGTACGTAGGGCTACCGTCATTCATTAGGCAGAGATGGTGACATGCAGCAATATTGGCCAACCTCCTACTTCGAGGGTTGGTGTGTATACTGCCCCATATAGAATTAGGGCTGTTAAAATCACCTCTCAAGACAAATGGCAACGGGTACTTGCTGAGAATGTCAGTAAGGTAATCTTCGTCAAATTTAGCTTTCGGTGGGATGTGTCCAGCAATGATGGTGAAGTTGCACTTGCCGCCAGTGATTGTAGCCACAATGTACTCATTGTCTTGATGTGGTGGAAAAGCGTGATGCACGTAACTGAGGTCTGTGCGCAGGAGAAGGATGCCTCTACTTGGTCCTGTAGTTTGGGTTGAAGAAAGATATTCATACCCAGAAAAACGAAAATTGTTTGGAAGCCTTGACTCACATATGGCCATGACAGGAAATTTATGCGCTTCTGTGAAAATTGCCTGAGATCGGATAGACGCCCCCTTAGGCATTTCGCGTTCCACTGGAATACAGGTCGCATTGTTGTATCTGTCATCCATAGTGAGTGCTGTCATAATTATAATAAATGGTATTTAAATAGTAACAGTTGAGTTAACTCAACCATTGTTGCAGGAGCGGAGTAATTGTGTCAATGAGTTGTACAATGTAAGTACATGGCCATGGGTGAAGACACGTGTTGAAGCAGTCTGCGTAAGGCCTTGATCGCAGCACAAAAGATGCCTTCGATGCCCAGCGCAGGTGGTGGTGGTTCAGCTGCAGCATTTGGTTGTTGAGTGCAGGCACTCTTGACAAGGCTGGTGGCAATGTTACTTACAACCTTCTATGTAGAAGGTTGGTTGTGAGCGAGGTCTTCTTGTGTCGTAGGTACTGTGTTTGGGAGATGCTGACAGGATTCGAGGTCTTCTGTATTAAGTTCTGTGCCTCTTCGTGTTTTATCGTGTGGCTTTTTGTTCTCCTTTCTTTCAGAAGGCTGCGATGCTGGGGGGGGGGGGGGGGGGCTCTTGATTTGGTTGTTTATGTGGCTTGTTAGTCACTGGCATGCGTGCTGATTGCTTTTGACTGTGTCCGTGACCAGATGTGTTATCGGTATTGTGTTTAGAGGCATCAGCTTTCACCGCCGCCTTCGCTGTTGGATAGTCGCTTTCGTGAAGGACGCGGTAACGAACTACCTCCCTTTCTTCTTGCCATCTTGGACAGCTTCTAGAAGTAGAGGGATGATCACGTCCGCAGTTGACGCATTTAGGTGGTTCATCTGGACAGGATGTCGAGTCGTGTGTTTTTCCGCATTTTGTACAAATAGACAAAGATGCACATGATGCGGCTACGTGTCCGAGGAGACCGCAAGTGCGGCATTGTGTTGATTTTTCCACGTAGAGATATACTTTGTGGCGCACATAGCCTACACATACCGCATTGGGTAGAGTTGGGCATGCAAATGTTAATGAAACAGATAGTGACTTTCCCAGTCTTCGGATACGAACGATTGATGTCTTTGAGAGCAGTGCCTCAGTAAGTTGGCTGTCGTTGATATCTACCGGTACTCCATGGATGACACCCATAGCCATGTTCTTAGAGCGGGGCTCGTATGCACTCACCGAAACCCCACAAAGAGACTTGATAGGCAGTACACGCGTAGGCATTTCTTAGAGTGTACGGCTCTGTTGTCGAAATCCCTCACACTACACTCTTAATCTGGGGCCACCTAGGGAGCCACCAATATCCGTGACAAACGAGATCCCACTTGTCACGGCAAATTTCGGGGCAACCTAGAATTGCCAGCCCGTTTGCCGTCCCTTTCTAGGTGGCCCCAAAATTTGCCATGACAAGTTGGATCTTGCCGGCCCGTTTTTTAGCTGGCCCGTTTTCTACCTGGCCCGTTTTATAGCTGGCCCGTCTTCTAGGTAGCCCCAGTTTACTGCTGGCTATAAAAATGTCCCGTCGTCCACTCCCCCGCAGAGTATCTCGGAGGGTCCAGGACTGTGATCCACGAAGAAAGCCAGGGGAATAAGAAGTACAGGAAGTTTTCACCGTATAAATAAAGCTGTGACGTGACACTGAGCCTGACGTCTTCTTGTGAGACGTCATGCACATAGTCACGTCGCAACTTTATTTTTGAGTCGCAAAATATATTGGAAAACCATTGCCAAGCTCAATTTGTATACCTTAGAGATTGACTTCCCGAATACTCTAGGGGAAAGTAAATATACAGGAATTGTTTCAAGGGCAAGGCCGATGGTTTCTCAACATTTAAAAGAACAGTCGGTCCGCAGGTAAACAATTCATTTATTTGTTTAAATTAGATGCAGAGTTGAAGATACAGGTGGTGCTTTGTTGTAATAAATACCGCATTCAAACAATGAAATAGAAAAGTATATGAAAACTTGTGTCACTTGCTGAAAAATTGGTGGAAGCATGGTCGTTGCTTTCACTTGACACACTTGGCGAACTAGGACCCGCCGCAGTTGAAGGTGCGCTATCCGAGCCAAGTGTGTTGCAGTCAGCCGGAGCTTCGTGCCACAAGACGGGTCTTCGCGGCACGTCGGAAGACCAGTTGCCTCTGTCGTCAAGGCATGATGCTGCTGCGTTTAAAAATTTGCAGCATATTATAATAAGAGAATAAAGGAGAGAGGACATGTCTTGTATCTTAATTACGTTCTAAAATTTATCAAACAGCTGGTTTTTTTAGAAAGTAGCTTGCTGGACGTTAGAGACTATTCAGATGCTGAGTCATCGGCCATAAACATGGCCGCTAACATAACGTTTATTCATATGCTTTGAGGAAGACAAAAGAAAGCAAAAGCAATGCGCCAATTAGATAACCGCATTTGCTTTCGGCGGCCATGCTTGTTTGTAGTTACTCGACATTAAAAAGCAGTCTGACGTCATTTGGATAGACCCTATATCTTTGGTGGCAGTTTGAAGAGTGGGAACAAAATAGTAAATTTTGACGCCACCAGGCAGGGGAGCTGAGGCTGTCCGCTTGCAAGGATCTACAGGTCCATGGCTATATCATACAGGCTGCGTCATGAAACGCCGGCTAAATCGTTGCACACAAACTACACGTTGCACATAAAAAGCTAACTTTGTTTAATATAAAAATTCATAAAGTTTGACGTTCAAATAATTATGGTGTCAAAAAGTTTGAATAATTAACTTTCTGTAATTACTAAATTTAAAAGTATGGTCAGGTCAGGGTAAAGACCTTGCTAAACTGCGTCAAATATTGTAAAACAGATAGTTTGACTTTTTTGTTTCAAAAATATTGTTTAATACAATACATTTCTTAAATTCAGTTAGCCTTATAAAAGCTTATAAACTCATTCACACAAAAAGAACGTTTCGGCCGACGTCGACGGTCGCGTGAGCAAACGAGGGTGCACGCACAAGGGCAAACTTAGTGTATTCTAGATGTTACATTCATCATCAATTTTAGTATAAATGTTCCTTGTGTGGCCGTCCTCCTTTGCTCAACGCGATCTTCGACGCCGGCCGAGACGCGCGACTATATACCTCGGACGGCAAGCTGATGAGTGCGCCGTATACGCCGTGCTCTATCGGCGGACACTTCGGCAAGAGAAAAGTACCCCCCTATAAGCTATTTACACCTTGTCGCTGTAAACTGCTGGTGGCCACCGTCGAGGCACAGCCGGCTAGCTTTCTTTGCCTCACCTTACCATAGGCAAACCGTAAGGGCTGTGACTGTGAGCCGATAACTTTAAAAATTGTCACCCACCACGAGTGCGTGTGCACAGCCGAGCCGGCGTCAAACACGGAGAGTCCGCGCTTGTAGCCGTTATGGTAAGTCCATGCTAAGGTGAAACGAAGTAAACCTGTTTTCCGCTTTCCCCCGGCGAAGCCAGCCGGTATCCGAATCATATGAAAAGAGGCGATTCCAAACGTGCTTCTTAGGATACAAAAATATTGTGTATAGATACCTGTATCGTGCAGGACAGGGTCCCACCTGTCCTCTGTTGGCGAGAACAAAAGTTACTAGTTAGGAACTCTTTCAGCAATTGACTCTAATCCGTTATTAGCCAGTGAGCTACATAATTACCCAGTCGGTTATGCTGAAGAGGACTGTGCCCGCAGTAACTGCACCAGCCAAGTTGGCTCAGTAGTGGTGGTCGTGCTGGTCGTGCAACCAGATCAGCGGGCCGTGTGAACCCACCGCATTCACATGTTCCCTCATGGTTACACCGCCCGCGTCGGATTCCTTTGGTGTACTTCGACGTGAGCATCTTGAAGAACTAACTCACTGTCCCGCGGCTTCGGCGCATTCTCTTACATAGGCTTACATTACCATGATAGGAAAACAAATGTCACCCGCAGATGCTTCCGATTAGATTCGTACTTCGTACGTTCGAAATTCATCGCCCTTGCACACCAAGAAGAGAAATGATCGTTATGCGCACGCGTGCCGGCTGGCTGCGGCCGCGAGGAACGCTGGGCGGCCTCGACTGCCGCCATCTAGCGGAGAGCAGAGTGTTTTTTTTTTTTTGTTTTGTTTTCGCTATTATGCGCATAGCCGGCCCGTTTTTGCCGGCCCTGCACAAACGGGCCGCCAAAAATTACAGGGCCGCCTACGGAGCCACCTATATAGCCATTCGCACCATCAAAGAGGGGAAGGGCCAATTGCAGCCGTGTCGTTGTACACGGCTATTTTGACGGGGCCAGATCAGTTCGCGGCTAAGTCCTGAAAACTTTGAACGTCACGGCTATGGCCGTGACGTTTGACGGCCCCAGATTAAGAGTGTATGACTGACTCAGAAGCATATAAGAAGACAGCTTAAGATGCTCCCTCACGGCAAAACAGGGTTTAATTCGTGCAAATGCATTTTGTCAAGCATGGCACGCAGCCTTTTTCGTTCTGCAGCTGTCTAATTCGCCAAGCGTGACTTTTTTTTTTTTTAGCGGCATTTGTGTGAGGTAAGGGTAAGTGCGTAAAATGACACAAAAAAAGGAGCACAAGCATAAATTCTATTAGCATTCGCCACGAACTATAGGCCCTCCCCACGTTGCATCGTTCGAAAAAAAATGTATTTCTATATTTATTTGTATCTATAATCCGAAATACTTTTTCGACGCTTTTGCAGAAGTACCTCAGGAATATTCTGTTGCATAAAAGACAAATGTATCTTAGTATCTGTATTTTGGGCCTTAAAATACATGTATCTCAGTGTTTGTATTCCCCAATACTTTTTGGAGAATCTCTGCCCAGCCCTGGCCTGAGCTTATCTGCATTCCTGTTTGAGCCCTTTTCGTGCTTCAGCTTTTAGTAAGCTCTTCAAAATACAAATTTTTCTTTTTCTTTTTTTTTTGTGTACGAGGACACTTTTTTTTTTCGAATATAGATTCTTAATATTATACTTTTCAAATAAAAGGGTAAATAAGAGCTTCCGGACTTCAGGAGGGAGTAAAACCCGTGAGTGGGGCTTAGTTCTCTGCCGTTCACTATGCCCGTTGCTTCAGAGGACGTCTATCTGAAGAACACTGGTGTGCACAACTAAAGCACAGTGAAGGCGCAGGCGAGCTGGTGTAAGCTAACGATTTGGTTAAAACACGTGAGGCTAGGTGTGGGAAAACTTGAAACAACCAAAAGTAGAAGAGACAGAAAAAAAATATCCGTCAGACAAACGTCGTCTGACCAACTTGTTTCCCTGTCTCTTCTACTTTTGATTGTTTTAGGTTTTTTCACACTTAGCCTCGGGTGTTTAAAAAAACAGTGTACAACAGTCGGCCGATGTTCCGTACGTTTTTGAACGGCATCAAAAAACGATACGTGAACGTGCGTATACATTGTCTTGCTTTATCCGACGTTCTGATTGTGTTTTTATGCGTGTCTTGGTGTTTTTATTCATTGTTACATATTTATATTTATACATTTTTATTTAGTGAAATAAAGTGAGAATTCCGTGCCAGCACGGCGAAGAGAAAGAGGAAGGAGAAGGCAACGGCATAACGCAGAGCTCACGCACACACAATACGACTGGAACTCATAAACGGGCACACCACAGGGGCAGACAGACCGGGGCTCCCGTGCAGACTTGGAAGTAATCCGTTACAAATAACGGGATTACTTGTAATTAATTACTTTTTGAGTAATTTTGTAATTAATCCGTTACTTTTTTACAATAGTAATTTCTAACGTAATTTTATTACTTTTTCACTAGCGGATTACCACAAGTTAATCGTTACATTCTTTTGTTATCTCGATTTTTTTTTCAATATTTCAAGCATAATTGTAAAAATATGATTTTTTGAGTAGCGTCACCGAGTTGGGGCCGGGGGGGGGGGGGGGGGGGGGCACATAGACTGAAGCCAAAAGCTGGTGACGGGATCTCGGCAAAGAAAAAAAAAAAGGTGGAAAGAAGGAAACTGAGGGGGGAGTTGACTCTGCTATCCCCTTAGCACGATAACAAGAAGAGAGCCCCAACAAAAGTAGACAAAGAAAGGAAACGGGAGTTTTCACACAGCTAGAGATGTTTCTTAAGACAACCGAAGGATCGCTTACACGATGCAAAAACGCCGCGTTTCGGTCGCTTTTTTTCAGAAAGCCCCTTCTGAGCCTTGGGCACTTGATTCGGAGTGGGGCGAAAGAAAAATAGAAGAGTAATGGCCCATAAAAATGTCACATGGCACAAATCTCCCAAACTGGAACTGTGGGATGGTTCTGCCGCGTCTGCCGTTTCTTTTTGCTAAGATCATTATCGGGAAGCTTGTGCGATCCAGTCCCAGCCCGCGCTCAGAGTTCAGAAGCGGAAGGACGTGAATAAAGAAGCAACACCCTGAGAACAAGCTCGAAGTTCAACTAATAGCTTTCTTTCATGTCTTTTTCTTTAAATAAAAACAGTAGCCACTACAACTTCGTGTGCACAGAAAACGGTGGGGAGTCAGCCTCCTCTCCCTTTTTTTTTTTTTTTGCTTGTTTGCGTTTTGTGCGGGGGAGGAGTCGGAGTCGCTGTGAGTTTCGAATACGGGGCTTTACGGGACAAAAGGCCAGATGCGGTCCAGTTCTAAGAACAATTTTAGAACTCCAGTGCCTTCTGACGTTTCTACATGACATTTTTCTTATATTTTCTTGTTACAGGGCAAAGAAAGCATGTCGTGTCCTTCCCGTGATCGAGACTCGAGGTTTCCAGCTTTCTGGTCAAGTAGAGACAAACACCAGAGCCCTAGCTCAGCCTACAAGCGAACCTAGTGTCGTCTTGGAGAACGATACTCACAATAGTCACCACATCCGCTGATGAGTTTCCTGCGAATTTTTTTCGTTTCTCTTGCTTAGCTTTTTTTTTTGGCAAGAATCTCGCGTTTTCGTCGTCTTAGTAGGGTGTAGCCCTTGTCAAATCCTGTCTTTTTCTTAACTCGCTTTTTCTCCTCGTATGTGTGTAGGAATGTTTTATTTATATGAACTGTTTTTTTCTGCTGTTAAATATTTTCTACAGAGGTCCCGCCTCTAGCTCGCTCATCCAGGGCCACAAAATACGCGGGAGGTCCCAGCAGTGAGCATTCAGCATGTCTCTTGCACTGTCGCCATGGCCCTCCTTGGATACAATGTTCAAACTGAAAGGCACCAAGGGAACTGCGAATTTAGAGTTTCAGTGCCTACTCTGCCTCCCCGAAAGAAAGCTTCTTTCATCTGCTAACTTCGAAGTCCACGAATTCGAACCTACCAAAACACGTAAAGGTAAGCGCTTTTTAATTATTTTTTTTTTCGTTTTGGAAACCAGTGATTTAGAAAATTTAAGATTTTTGTGTAGTTCATAATTTGGCGTTTGCATCCCAATTTTATATTCGCAAATTGCCTTTGGTTATTTTTTTCAGCCCTAGTGTATCCGCTGACGTACGGCGTAAAGTACGCTTTGAACAGTTGATAAAGATATTGATATTTATATGAGCTCAGGGGAGCCGCGGCGAGTTGCTGAGGGAGTTTACGTAAATTGTATTTTCCGATATCGGCAGCTCACTTCCAAGCATACCATAGTGACATGAGTGATTTGGGTGTGCGATCCGGTAAAATATTTAAGCACCATACTCCGTTCCACTTTACTTGTGAGCGTAGCAGAAGCTACAAAAGCGAGCTCCGGGCTTTCCGTGTAACTGCCAAGCACGCGCGCTCATGCAGTGCAATCACGTTGTTCAGGGCCGTTCATTTTTCCTCTCTTTCTCCCGAAAAAGAGGAAAGATGAACGACCTCAACTTTGAACGCCAACTGCTCTTGATGTGCAATAAAAACTGAACACAACGCTTAAACGACTTTGTACATTATTCGCGGCTAGTAATATTTGTCTACATATAGCTAATAAGTTACCTTATTACCGCATACAGAGATACTAAACGAAAAATCGCGTTTTTGCATGTATTTCTTGAAGTAATTGAAAAGTAATCGTGTAAAGTAACGAAGTAATTAATCGATTACATTTTAAAGCCAGTAATTTGTAACGGTAATCCGTTACTTTGATGGCCAAGTAATTGTAATTGTAATTAATTACTTTTTACAAGTAACGGGCGCATGTCTGCTCCCGTCTAGATCCCGGGCTGGCTGGCAATGAGTCGTGGCAGTTGCGTGGAAGGCGTTCGTTAAATATTGTTTCCGCCCCAGGATTCAGCACGGCATTCCTTCTGTCTTATTTCCGCTGGCCG
The DNA here is from genome assembly GCA_013358835.2 of Ixodes persulcatus. NCBI lineage: Eukaryota > Metazoa > Arthropoda > Arachnida > Ixodida > Ixodidae > Ixodes > Ixodes persulcatus. Next base: position 213,491 of record JABSTQ010009689.1, on the reverse strand, counting down.
CTGACCACGCGTCCGAACTCAATCGACGCGCCCGTCCAATTGCCTTCCCCCGAGATCCCACCGACGCTCGTTGAGTGCCCTTCCCCTCTCTCTCCTTCTCCTTTCCCTCCATTCTCCCATTGTTCCCGACGGGCACGGAATGCGGGAAAACCCGGATGGTCCCTCCGAGCTTGCAGGCGCGCTGTTTCCTGTTGTGCCACACCCCGGCCCGACACACGCGACACACCGTCCCCCTCGGAACTCCCGATCCGTCACAGCCTTCTCTTCTTTTCCGTGATCGCGATCACCCTCAGCCTCCCGCAGTTCGGGCGTTGGGTAGGTCTTGTGCGGAACGGCGTCTGTCTTGCGTGGACCAGCGTCGGTCGCGTCGGAAGAAACCCGCTGGTTTTCGATCACCTCGGTGTCCCCAGCTTCCGCTTTCTTCTCTTCCTGACACACCACTTCTTAGTCGCTGCCTCCACGTCAGTTTCACCGTCCCGTCGCTCGGGGTTTGTGTCGGTCTTGCGAAGAACGGTGACGGTCGTGTCGGGAGAAAGACGCTGGTTTCCGGTCAACTCTGTGTCTCCCAGCTTCCAATTTCTCCTTTTCCTGACACGCCTTCTCTGTCACTCCTTCAACGCCAGTTGTCACCCTACAAAGAGAGTCCAACTCCCGCGTTTCCTCGGCGAGATAGAGCTGCCCGATCTCGTAGCCAAGCCGCTCCATTTCGCGCTTCCACTCGCTTTTCCCGAGCTCCCATCTCGCCCTCTCGAGAGCCTCACCGTCGGCCTGCTTTCTGCGTTCCTCCCGTTCCCTTTCGCGAACCTTCTCCAGAGCCTCTGGCGAACTCCTCAATGCTGACGTCTTCGGCCTGAAGAAGTTTTATAATAAGCGGTTTTCTTTTTGTCTGCCTCAAATGCATACCTAATTCGGCACAGACCCGTACCAACACGTGCCAGCGGAATGCCTCTGCAGAGTCATGATTTAGCTTGTATTGGCTCTCTTTCCCACAAAATGCTCGCGTCAGAACGGTCACACTAAGAGCTAATGGGTCGGGCAGATAGAGAAAGAAAAGGCCCGGCACTCACCCACACAAGAAGTCATGGTCCGACGTAGTGATCCCGCCCCTGTATGCTCAGAACATTGCGTACATTAGTCGCCGCTTTTTGTCGTCCAATTCCAACGAGGAAGTGGAGTTTTCGTCGGAAGAGCCGCCGCCCTTTCCAAAGGGCGCACCGGCGTATGGGACCAGTCCCATGCTGTCTCTGTAGTGGAACATGCAATTGAATTTCGCCCAGCTGCGATGTGTCCATGGCTATCGCGGTGATGCGAGGCACCGATTCAGAAAACATATTGGTGGCATCGGCTCCATCGGCGCAGTAAAACCCTGGGGTAAAGCCTGCCGGCACACCGCCAGCTAGCCGCTAACGCTCCCATTCTCCTACTGCTGAGAGAACTTCCAGTTCCGGTACCAGAGTACGTCACGACCGTCAAAATTACACCGCGGATTGTTTTGCGGTGAGTTAGAGAGGAAAGAAAACTCGATATTTCGTTAATTTTTCGGGTCAAAGTTAATAAACCGAAACGAGAACGGTGGCATCTTTGGCGTTCAGTCAACATAGAAAAAGGTTTGAACAACAGTCGAGGCTTTATTACACAAGGTTTTGGGAAGAGACCTCCCTTCAAGTGTGCAGAAAATACACTTGCATAGCGTCCTAGAGAAACCAAAAGAGAGAAGGAACATTAGAAAAAGCAAAAGAAAAAAATTATATATATATTATATATATGTACAAGTAAATGCACTTGAGCATGAAAAAAACTCCCTTCTAACTAAACACACATACAAAAACAGAAATACAAAAAGTAGTAGTACCAAGGGGAACACGGTCGCGGCACTCGTTAGCGAAGCCAAGAGAATATATCACAGGCAACGACCTCCGTCACGTTAGAGTTTGAGCTCCAGATCCAGAGATTGAAGGTTTAATGTAAAAGTTATTTAGCAAAAGTGTGCGGGCACTCAAGTGGATCCTGAAATCGTATATTTATTGTCATAACACAATCTACGGGCTTTAGACATCCTAAAAACCTAAAATTACATTCAAGGGTGGCCGATTTCCCTATTAAAAATCCAATCAAAGATCGGTGTTCTGCGCCGTGGCGCAGGACACCAGGGGCGCTGTCGGACGGGAAGGCAGCAGGGAAGGGCGTGCGCCAGCCAATCACGTGTCACAGAATCCTGGCGGACTGATTTAGAAATGTGCGCGTATTCGGCGAACTTATTTTTTCGAATGTGTGCGTATTCGACGAACTCATTTTAAAGCGTTCATCGAATGTGGTGTCGTCGTATGGAAATTCTTTGGCGGACGGCAGATATCAGGATCACCCCGTAAGACGCCGCTCCTACGCGCGACGCCGACGCCTCGAACACACCGCAAACGTAGACGACGGCATTCCACGGCACTGCGAAGTCAGCGAAGCGTCTTCGGCATCGACATCGGACTCCGGATACAGAAGAGAAGGCGCACCCGGCGACGGAACCCAGTGGCTCGGCAACACAGACTGATAGGTGAAAAGCTCTTTATTGTAAAACTCACATATATTGTTGATGCCGGTTTTCTGTTTTAAGGTGCCAGTGTGGTTGCTGCATACGGATGGAGACCGTCGTCAAGTGTGTCTGCCTCCGGGAGTATACCCTGCCGCCGTACGCAAGCAGCAGGTTCGGCGAACTGCGTGACGAGCCACTTGGATTTCGACTCGCGGTGCCTCAGCCCGGGTGTGCTACAACTCGCGTTACATGGTATACACCACTGTGGGCAGAAGGAAATTCGGGGCGACAAGGAACAAGTGAGTACAACTTACCGTTTGCGCAACTTGCTATCGGCGTCGACACCGTTCCAATCATCGGCGCCCGTTTTTCTCGTACGCACGCGATACATTTCAATAGAAAGCACTCTCAGCTATCAATTTGTTTTAATGTTCTCTTCACGTGTCTGTTTTTTTTTTTCTTGTTTTCCGTGCGTTTTCGTTTCCTTGCCCATGCCTCCCAAGCTGCGAGCTGAGGATTAGGAGGACTCCAGCGACACGGAGTCGGAGTTGGGCTCCGGTCCGTCGTCGGCTGAGATCCTGGCCCTCATGAACCGTATGTCCACCGCCATCGAGTTGGTGACGGAGCGTTTAGCAGCCGTCACGGGCGGGACCGGCGGCCAGCGGCAGCGCGAGCCAGAGCTACGGGGCTCGACGACCGCAAGTCCGTCGCCTACTTCTTGGCGGAGCTGGACGTATACCCAAATCGTCCAGCGCTTCGGAAGCCTACTTGCTGAAGCGGATATTCCCCCTTGCCTTTCCGGTGAGTGCGAGACGATTGTGGGTGTTGCAAATTGTATTTCCATCTCTCGAGGCGTTCCGCCGCAGCTTCCGATAGGAATTCCTGGCACCGGGGTAGACGTCCCGAGTCCAGCGGGAAATCGAGCGTCGCATACAGCACCCAGAAGGCCTTGTGGAGTAAATTCGGGTCATGCAGGAACCGCTCCTGAGTTGGAGAGGGTTACTCGCACTGTTCGTCAGTCACCCCCATTAAAACATGTATCTTCATGGGTCCAACTATGACACCACTGAAGACCTCATGTAGGAAACCGTCCTGGACTGCAGGCCTCCCGCCCCCAGCTGCAGAAGCCTCCGAGCCGTCCTGTGCGTGGGTACCCCCCACACGCGCCGACGAAGAACGAGCAACTCCGACTCGGCGCCTTCCTGAAAGGGTCTGTGCCAACGTCACCTACTTTACCCTCGCCCTGGGCTCCCTTGACTGCAGTCGGGATGTCGGCAAGAGGTCAAATGTTTTACATCAATCAGGGTCTTCGAGAGTCTAAATTCCTAATCCAGAGAAGCCCCAGGCAGCTGGGATTGCCCCCCCCCCTTTTCCCCCTCTCCCGGGGCCCGCACCAGAGTGACATTTTGCAGCAGGTGCTGCAGACCTTCTCAATGGGCCGGCTGCAGTCCCCCAACGGCGAAGGCCGGCTGCCTAACCGTCTTTGAGATCGTTGAACGGCCAACAAAATCCCCAGTAACAGGATAGCTTGCTGGGCTGGTTCGTTGAACTACATATTGTAAAACGTATGTCCTGTATCCTTCCACTTTGTGTCCCGTTCATTTTACGTTTTTTTTGTTTTTTTTTTAATATGTCATAAAATCCTCAGCTTGGGACGAGAGGTGGTTGGCAATGAGGGAATGAACCAGTGGAGCCAAGAGGCAGCTGCCAGTGTGGGAGAGAACGCAGTGACATGGGAAATAAAGCGGAAGATGACCATTGGCAGCCCAGTTCCTGCCACAACTACGGACAGCGTGACCATTCTCGCAGCCAATACCTAAACCGGCGGTGCCGGGGCCAGAGGAACCAGGAAAACCAACAGGGCCCGCGACGCTGAACTTGGAGATCTCGCCGCCGCCGGCCCCTACCAGCCTCGGGATGAGCGAGTCGCCAGCACTTCTCCCTTCTGTGTCGCATTCGTCCTACAGATCAATGCATCGAGCCTAACATGACTCTTTGTCCACTTGCTGTTCCCTTTGCCGCCCTTCTTGATAATGAGGCAGAAAGTTTGCTTATTGGAAACGTTTTTGAGCTGTGCAAAACAAAACAAAACAAAAAAACTGGCCGTTTGTTCCTAAAATACACTTCTGAAGTTAGCTCCAAGCTCAGCGATAGTAGCAGCAGGCGCTGTAAGGCTCGGTATTCCTTTCGACAAAAAGGCACGCTGGCATTTTTTTTATCGGCCAGGATTGAACGTGCCAGAAACTTGTGCTCGACTTTGCTGCTGGCGGCTATTGGCTGGCTGGACATTCAGCCGGACGTGAATTCATTCACAAGGCGAGAGGATTGCATTACCGGCGCAACTCTCCCGGCTCACTGTGTGCCCGGCAGCCCGGACACACAGTGACGCACAGCCCGGACGCCGGCAGCCCCTCCTGCCGGCGTCTGAGACGCCCTGCAGGTCCGTCCAGTGTCCAGCATACAAAAGCAACAGCGGGAGAGCATATTGCAGCCATTTCCACCAATGTACTACACGGAAGTTCCGGGAAAGACTGATGTGCTGCTGGGCATCGAATCGAGACGCTCGACCAACTGCGGTGCAATCTAAAGCCCTTCATCGTCCACGTACGAGCTCTCCTGAATGCAGCACTACGGCAGATGATCGACACCGGAGCTGTTTGCAAGTCCTAGAGTTGTTGGTCTTCTCCCGTCGCAGCCTCAACGCCGTAACGGTGAGATTCATACCCGTTTCCCTTGATCGACTCGATCATGTACGCGATCGACAACACGAAAGTTTTCAGAACGCTTGACTGTAGTCAAGGGACCCTATAGTATAATCGAGATAGACCCAGAGGAAGTTTCGAAAACCACTTTCACCTGTCACAAGGGAGTGTTCGATCTTATGAGTCTACCTTTTGGCCTTTTGAATTTGGCCGATAGCTTTCAACGTCGAATGGACATTGGTCTTGGTGATACAAAGTGCAAGTTTGTAATGGCGTACATGAACGAGCGAGTGCAATCTGCCAGCTTGACAGTTAACCCTGAAAACAATGAACCTTCTTGGCTTCGCTGTTCTTAACCCAAGCTTTTCACCGCAATCAGGGCAAGCTGTGCGGGATAACCGATTACCCGCAGCCGCAAGACGTCAAGAGCTTGCAACGCCTTTTGGGATCGATTGGATGCTATCGCCAACTCGTCCCACACTGGGCCAAGAGAGCTAACCTTTCGCATTTGCTTTAGTGCAAAGGAGAAAATTGGCATTGGAGACGAAAGCAACGGGACGCTTTCCCTCGGCTCTCGAAAGCAATCACCGACTTTGCTTCGTTAGTTTCCGGGTCTCTTTAAACCGTCTTTTGTTCAGACAGATGCCAGCCTATTGAAAATTCTCATTTGTATGAGACATTTCTGTGTCCAATAAACACATATGAATCATACAAGACATATAAGAACACATAAGAACCATATAAGAAGAATGGAAGAACTATATAAGAGCTATATAAGATATATATAAGAACATAAAAGCACCATATAAGAAATTTGTGAGAAGTTTCTTATAAGTTTTTTATATGTTTCGTATATATCTTATATAGTTCTTATATAGTTATTATATAGTTCTTATATGTTCTTATATATCTTGTATGATTCATGTGTTTCTTGGACACAAGAAATTTCTCATACAAATGACTTTTTTACACAAGGGAGCAACTCTGGCCTTGGTGCAGTCCTGCTTCAGGAACACAACGGTGTTCTTCGACCAGTTGCCTTCACCAGCCGCATGCCGACAGCGGCCTAACACTACTGTTACAAAAAGGAAAAGAAGTGTTTCGCCATTGTTTTTGTCCTAAAAAAAATTTAACATGTATCTCGATGGCACATACTTTCAGATCCACACCGATCAAGTGTTTTCCTGGCTAAATAATTTGCGGAATCCAGTCAGACGTCTCGCACGATGAGCTCCGACATTACAGGCATACCACTAAGCCATTACATACAAAAACGGAGTTTTTTTATGGCAAATGCGCTCTCCTGTGCTCCTTTGCAAGTCCTTCCCACTCAGGACGAACATGCATTGGTGGCAATAACTGGCATTGCGGCCGACACATCAGTCATGGTGGGGGACGTTGTTGATCAGAGAACTTCGCAAGGCACAGTCGGAGGAGGAACTCTGTCTATTGGTGTGCGAGAAGCTTGCAGAACAAAGGGCAGGCCGCACTGAGAGCACCAGTAGGTACGACTCATACTTGCTGAAAGAGAATGAACTTCTTCTCAGCTATATTTTTAAAGCAGACAATAATGCCCATGAATCGCCTTTCAGGATCGTGAAACTTCGGACGCCGTTCGTCAGTCACTTCCATGAATCAGCATTATCAGGTCACAGCAGCAGCAGTTTGACTTACAATAGGTTACGTCGTGTCGAGACTTGACCAGGAATCAGGCAGGATGTACTGCGGTATGCCCACACCATTGTTTAGGATCTCAGAAGTCAAAGCCACGCGAAGGTCACCCACCAGGATTTATGCAACCAATAGTAAGCCACTCTCGGCAGATTGTTGTCTGCGACGTAATGGGATCGTTTCCTCATAATCCGTACAGTAATCAGTATCTTTCTGTCGTGACTGATCCCTTCACGAAATCGGTTGAATTGTTTTACTTACAGAAGCTTCTTTCGCAGAGAATCTGAGATTGCCTTCTCGCCGTCCTTACCAGATTCGGCTTCCTGGCAGAGCTCATGGTGGATGGTGCATCATACTTCCGGAGCATTGAGCAAGGTGGTCGTCGACACCTATGCTGTGCTTGGGATACTGTACAAGCTCACTTCTCCGCAGTGCTTATAGTCTGTTGTGCCGACCAGTTGTTTCTTCGCAGATGCATAACATGCACAGCAAAAGGGAACATAAAAGCAGCATAATATATGATTGGTTTTCCCGAACACAAGAAGTGTACACTTTAGAGTATAAGGCATAGCTTCTTACATCTGATCAGCATTGTCATTGCTTCAGTTGCTATGGTTAATTAAATTGGAAGGTGTTTTTTTTCTTACGTTCAATCAATGTGGATATTGTTTCAGGTGCTTCTGGTTAACTGCCTATACACTCCATGCAACGCGACCGGCGTGCCGCCGCGCGGCCGTTACCGAAGGCAGGCAGTGAGAACCCCAGCGAAACGAAATTACGCCACGTGCATTGGTACGCATTGAAGTCGGAGCGGTGCGGTTGCGCTGGGTTGGCTGCATGAACTGCTGCGTCGTTAAGTGCTCCGATAGTTATGCGTCGTATCTCGTGGGGACAAAGTTTTACAGTTTTTCAACTCGCCGATGTTTTGTGGGACAGCAATAACGATGGACCCGTGCCTTACGACGCGAGAAATTTGGTCTTTCAATCATGTCTGCCACTGTGTCGGCACGCCTGACATATTCTACACTGCCGTTTTGCGCTCTTCATTTGTTTTCGTACCACTAACGCCGACATATGCTCGCGCCGATGGGACGAACGGAAATTCCATCCAATACTCCCGGGTATGTAGTGTTAATTTCGTTGGAGGAATAATCTCCAAAGAAGTTTCGTTCCCATCGTACGTGTCGATGATATTTCCGGACCAGCATGGCACGCAGTCTGTACTTCATGAAGAAAGATTCGGACGGTCTAAAAAGTGAAAAATATGAATCTAAGGGAAACTACAATGAAACTTGGAATCATTGAACAATCGGCTTTTGAGTATGGAAGTCTATGTGGTGTGCATTCTTTTTTGATCAGCCTCCGTTTGAATGTGGAAACGCCGACACCCCGATGTCCTGTAAACAACAAGTTCGGCCCAATATGATGGGCCGGAGTTTTGTTGTATCGAAAATTCGGTGCCGAATCTTAGGATTTGGGAAACACGAATTTTCGCCGATCCTTTCTAAAGATTCGGCAACAATACTTTGTTGCCAACCCTAGGAGTTGATATTTCATATTTCAAACAAAAACGTTCTTATATTTTTTTAATGCATATTGACAGATTTTAGTAAATAAGGTGATATTCTGCAAGATATGTGTATACACTCTAAGAAAAACGTTGGCCTCAAGGGACTAACGGCAGCATTTGGTCCTCTGAACTCCCAGTTGCTCCCCGAAAGGACCATGTGGTTCAAGCTATGTACCATGCGCAAAAGCTGGAGTCTAACTGCGCTCGACTGGGACTAACCGATGGGCCTGCTCGAGCAAAAGCATCCATTAGTCCCCCTCAGACCGGGTGCATCTGTATGGTTTAGTCCCCGAAGGCAAACGGAATGTTCGCCAGGAGGACGGATGCTATTTTGCTTGTCTTAGGGATCGGCGAGACTCAGCCCAGCACGGCTGAAAGTGTTGACAAAACTTGGACGAAACTGGCAAATTTGTTTAATGTGCCACGAACGTTAAGACATTACATGGTAGAGCTTCACGCGTTGTGTGAATGCGAGTGAACGAATCTGTTGACTCGACTTCACCCAACTATCTCGACAAAAATGTTCTGTTGACATTTCACAAGTCCCATTTACGTAATTTGCCTTCGCACAAAAAATGAGCATTTATCCAAACGCGACACCTCCAAATACTAACAGTTTTTTTCTTCTCTTAAATAAAACTTAACAGTTTGTAGAAGCCGCGCTTTCAACACCGGAGTCCCGCAGTCAGAATAAATGGTCACTTCAATCGCTAAAACTGAGAACAAGTCGAGACTCGTCTCTGCGTCTCCCCGTGACCAACCTTTCTGGGTAATCCAATGTCGAACTCAAAATCCGCAACGACACACTTGATGCACGGCACGTTCCACTCAAAAAGCACGTTCAGGGGCAGTATCCAGACGCCTTCATGCCATCGTTGTCGCTGTTTCCGATAACATTCCAGATGAACAACGAAGAACAAACCGCGCCCGGAACGTCACTCATGGCAGCAACCAACTAATACAAAACAAATGCGAACTAAATAAAAAATTTAAAAAATCCACCAGAGAAAGCTGAAAATGCTTAAGAGAGAGAAAAAAAAAAAAAGTGCTTGCTTGTACGTCACTCGACCAGCGTGTTGAAAGTGGCGACCTTCTCCCGTCCTTGGAGCTCTTCGGTGTCCGTGTGTAGTGGGAGGGGAAAAGAGATTTTCTTCTGCGCACCCTTCCCCCTCTCCCCAATCCCCTACCCCGCATTCTTTGCTCCTTGCTCACGCGGGGGGTTGGGCGTTGGTTGGGCAGATGGGGTCCGTCGGGAAAATGGGAAGGGTCTTTGTCTGAAAAGAACCTGTTTTTAGTAAGTTCAAAGTTGAAATACAGTCTTCGTCGGAGGCTGGTCGCCTTGTGTCGTCTCCGGTCATGGCGGGATCCGGTTTGGATTCGCGGTGCTGAAGCACTGCACTTGATCTGTTCTGAAGTCACAAGTCAAGGGAACTCGATTAAGGTATGTCGAAGTGCTTCTGTTTATTGTGTATTCATTAACTGCGGCTTCAGAAAGTGTTTTCTTTTGAGCGCGTTCTCTAGCTTGCAAAGCGCGCGCCATGCTCTATTCTTTTTGGCAAAATGGTTGCTGATTTTGTTATGCAGCACAGAGACCTCATATTCAATCGTATCGAGCGAAACGCCAGTTCCACCGATGGCTTTTCTTTTGTGTGTTTTGAAGAACCTAGCAGGATCGCTTGACCATAAAGGCCTGCCCACACATGCAACGGAGCGCTACAAGCATAGCGCTGACCTTGCGCTAAGCGAGTGCTGACGGGGTCGGTCACCAGCTTTGTATCGCACCGTCAAAACTGTTGCTCATGGCAGACGAAAAGTAGCTCACGGCACGTGAGCAGCGCTACATCAGCGCTTCGCTGCGTGTGGGAACCGGCATTAATGGAGACGTTTATTCGATTGTACACTAGACGTTCGCCTTGATGGCGGGAGATCGTGCCGTCACTTTGAAGCAAAGTTTGAGCACGCACGCGCTGGGTCTGTAATTCGCAGCGAACGGTCAACTAAAAATGTAATATTGCGCTGGTCTGCTGTCAACAGATCGCATGTCGGATGTGAACCATTGAAGCTCTTATGCAGCCTATTTGTTATTTTATTATGCGTGTGTTATATCTCATACTTTTGTTGAGCGATCAGGTATATCACGCTGCCCTGTTACTAATAATCCAAATTCCTCACAAACAGGCAAGAAGCTGCCGGTGCCCCAATAAACGGTGCTGGGACCACGACCGGTTTGGACAGACGTCCCAGTGTCCAAGCCATCGTCGACGCAAGTGCACTCTTCGGAATTTTGCCTTATCGTGGATTCTACCGCCCAGGAACTTCGACTTTAGTCATCCTTGAATGCGATGTGTATCTATGAGGCAATAAAGCTACGCTTAACCTGAACTGCACGATTTCGTTTCGGAGATTTGTGGCTCGGGACCAAATGTAAAGGATAAACCTTTAGTCCCAGAAGTCTAAATCCAAGGGCGCAACGTTTAGACCCAGGGGTCCAAGTGCAAGGGCCTAACAGTTGGTCCTCGGGGTTTATTTGAACCGATGTAACAGTTAGTCCCAGGGGTCCAAGCGCAAGGGCCTAACAGTTCGTCCTCGAGGTTCAATTGAAACGGTGTAACAGTTGGTCCCAAAGGACCAAGTGCAAGGGCCTAACAGCTGGTCCTCGAGGTGCAACTGAATTGGTGTAACAGTTGCGGGCATCTAACTCCGATTCCCTCAGACCCTGTCCCCGGATGAATATGACACAACAATACTTCGCTCTGGGCAAAAGGGTTTATTCACTCACTCATTGCCTTGGGGGGGTTTCGGGATCGGGGAACGGTCATCAGCGAGGCCGGGGGTAAAGTCCGCTGCCATAGCAGCTTCTCTTAGTTCCAGCGGTGGTCGTCCACACCGCGTCATAACGACGTCGTCGTCCAGGGTCGCCGTCTGGTCCGTTAGTCGAGTCCACAGCTCGACGTCTCGCCCGCACTTTCCCCGCGCCATCGTCCGTCTCCCGTCGATTCCCGCGCCAGCGTCCTCGTCTCCTGTCGCCGCTGCACGTTGCTTCGTTGCCCGCCGCCCAAGAGCTTCACCGTCCAAGCTGCCGTGCGAGAGAGCCTTGCTTTGTCCGGCTTCCCCTTTTCAAGCCTTAGCCCCTTTGTCTTGGGAAGCCAGTCGCGTGACGTCAGTTGGCTTAGGGGAGCGCCACACCCGGGTCAGTGGTACGCGAGGCCATGGCCACTCCCCCGAGGCATGACGTATCTCGGAGGCCGGAAATTAGGGCCCGGAGGGTCGGCGCGGGGGAGGGCAGCCAGATCTCCACACCTCCCTCCCCTCAAGGCTCAGACTCCGGGGGGCTTGAGGTTGCGTGGTTCCCAGGAACTCCGGCGGGGAACTCGATCAGCTGAGTGTCACAGATGATGACGAGCACCCTCGATGGTGATGGTGGTGGCATCAAAGCAGGCAGGTCAGTGGTGGACGTTGATTCACTGGGAAGCTCGTGACCGACGGAGCACGTCCACGAACTGGTGCGGAGCACCACAGCTCACAACACGCACGGGCACTCAGGCACACACAACACACGCCGGCTCTTAAAGTTCGCTTCTGCCCCTAATATCCCAGACAGCGAATTACGCAAAAACGAATACCGACACGCTACACCAAACGGCGCGACGAAACCAAAATCTTTCGATCGTTGGACATGCCACGAAATAAAAACAAAACTCTTCATTTCAATACTAACGGGCAGGCAATCATCAAGAACATCACGCTACACGTTCAAGAGGTATCTAAGAGGAAAACTATTCCTCAACCAAAGAGTATCAGCACTCTCTATATACTCAAATCGTACATACGCCCATACAACGTTTGCTCCTATAAAACTCAACCGCATTCTTTTAAAACAGAAAACAATCTGACAGAACCCCAGAACCGCACACCTGCGATAACAGTATTGATTTCCAACACACTCGCGAGGAACGCACAAAACCTCAAAAATGAACAATAACCTCCCGTAAGACAGAAACGGCCACAAATCCTGCTCCGTTCGCGAGGTGTGACTAAAATATCTCCGGAAAATAAACACTCTGCCAACAGTAGCAATTACTCAAGACGGGCACTCATGCACTCGGCGTTCGCGACACTCGAGCTACAAACACGCTACAGCCAAGCTACGCAACACGCCTTCATCAGAAGGGAGAATCACTTTACTGAAAGGCTGGTGTTCCGTGGTACCGGCCACAAATACCAGTACAAAGGGAACAGTATCTAGATCGTACGGACAGCAGATCTAATCGGACAGCCTATTTACACGGCTATGTCCGTAACGTCTGGGCATGCAACCAGATGTTACTGCTTCACTGCTCGGAGGTGACCTCCTAACACGAGCGACGAGCGCGTAACGGCGGTCCGCACCGAACCCCGCACGGGCTCGACAACCGCGACAAGCGCATCGACGCACATTAGAGTTTTCCCCCGGCCAAACCCCGACACCGCATAACTAAAAAGTCTTCCAGCTGATGTCAAGGCCGGCCGGGATCGAGCAATAAAAGTACGCTGTCAACGCGTCTCGCGACTGTTCGACGTTCTCGACCCGAGCAACGTGTCCACATACAAACGCAGTAGGTTACGCACAAAGCTCGCCCCCAACCAAGTCAACACGCCGCATAACTGAAAAGTCTTCTTGCGACTGTGAGGACAGGTAGGGTTCGAACAATGTAAATATCCCACACTCACCTTTCAACTTCCGCGCAACGAGCGCGACACCGAAATGCCAAATCTAACCGGCCGGTCTTGGAAATGGACAAGCTAATGAACTATATTTGCTCTGCATGAACAGTTTCCGCAGCGTCGAAGTGTCTGCCGCATTTACCGCTGGATTCCAACACCCGCTACCCATTCATGCAAAGGCTGCAGTTTGTACAGCGACGGGCTGACCCAACGCACAACCGTTATAGGCCGCCGACGGCCATGCCGCTGCCATAATTTCTAGGCTTCCCGGGCACGTACCCGCCGACGTGAACCGTACGTTTTCCCAGGTCAACCGCGCATCTGTACAGGATAAAACTATGAATAACTCGTCGCATCCTCCCAAGACCAACACTCCCCTCGTGCAGCTTTTCACTGCACAAGCACAGCTCACTACCCACCTAGCTGTCTTTTCTCCCCTAAATCTATAATTTTACTCTAATCCAGGTCTCTGCGCGACCCATTACGCCCTCGCGTCCCAACGCGAACCCAAGCACGGCCGAGAGCCATACCGCCGTATTGCATATCCAGCGACAGCGCAAAGCGCGCGATGGTCGCCCCTCCTCCGTAGACGGAGAAAACGAAATGAAAGAGTAACTCCCGCCGCGAGGCTGAACCCTCGATATGGCGGTGTGAGGATCTGGAACCAACTGTGCTCACAATTAAACGGAATCAACCTCACGACTCTACAACCAGAAACGCACGGGTCATGCCCATCGCGTCAGACTGAACTCCACGGAGCATTACACACTGCCACTGATAAAGTGAAAACGCAAACTCTGTGGTTTTCACGATTCCGATGTCTGCGCACCAGACATCGCGTATCCGGCACGATTTAGTGGGCTTAGCCCCTAAATGTAGCCTATGGCCACAAGGTACTCGTTCCAAGCGATCTTGGCCGGAACCACAAGAGCGCATACCGTACCTTAAAACGCTGTCAACTAACGAAGCTCAAAATCGCGCTGACAGCTCAAGAAAGGCCAACTGGGAGCTAGCATGCGGTCAAACCGAGACGCTAGGCTCCTTTCGGGCAAAATGCAATTCGGGAATAATTTCCAAACACAGTCCGTGCAACCGCCATCCGCAATGGGAGCGTTCTCCACACAGAACGATGCCTCTCTAACGCGTCCGATCGATAACAAGCGTTACAAAACATTAAATCGATACGCGAGCAAAGGCGGTTAGGCGCATTACATCCCTCAAACCGTGAGCTGGCATCTTTCCCAGCAGACGCGGACGGCCGGAGGCGTAGGTGGCGGGACGCCCGACGCTACAGGTCTCGAGGGGTGCGGTAATTTCGACGCACACGGCGCTCTTGCGCAACAGGATCGACCTGCTTGCATCCAACGGTGCGCTGAACAGTGAACACTCAAGGCGCTTCTCGTAACGGGGGAAAAGTAAATTCCTGACATGCTGGGAAAAAGGGTTAATCCCTAAAGACAACGGCCAAGGTCCGCGCCTCCTCGTCGGGCAGGCGAAACATGTCAGGACCTTCGTGCGGCGTGCCCGCAACGAAACTTCGTGCGGCGCTCCCGCAACAAAGATGACCCCCAAAACGAGCGCGAAACAGTACCCTAATTCAACCGGAAACGGGCTAGGAATCGGAATGCCAGCCTGATCGTAAATCAGGCCCCACGTTGCGGCGCCAGTTTATGCGGGCATCTAACTCCGATTCCCTCAGACCCTGTCCCCGGATGAATATGACACAACAATACTTCGCTCTGGGCAAAAGGGTTTATTCACTCACTCATTGCCTTGGTGGGTTTCGGGATCGGGGAACGGTCATCAGCGAGGCCGGGGGTAAAGTCCGCTGCCATAGCAGCTTCTCCTAGTACCAGCGGTGGTCGTCCACACCGCGTCATGGGGACGTCGTCGTCCAGGGTCGCCGTCTGGGTAGTTAGTCGAGTCCACAGCTCGACGTCTCGCCCGCACTTTCCCCGCGCCATCGTCCGTCTCCCGTCGATTCCCGCGCCAGCGTCCTCGTCTCCTGTCGCCGCTGCACGCTGCTTCGTTGCCCGCCGCCCAAGAGCTTCACCGTCCAAGCTGCCGTGCGAGAGAGCCTTCCTTTGTCCGGCTTCCCCTTTTCAAGCCTTATCTCCTTTGTCTTGGGAAGCCAGTCGCGTGACGTCAGTTGGCTTAGGGGAGTGCCACACCCGGATCAGTGGTACGCGAGGCCATGGCCGCTCCCCCGAGACATGACGTATCTCGGAGGCCGGAAATTAGGGCCCGGAGGGTCGGCGCGGGGGAGGGCAGCCAGATCTCCACACAGTTAATCCCAACGGTGCTAGTGCGAGGGACTAACGGACGAGGCGCAACAGTTGCTCCCGTTACCGTTGCTCCCCAAGGGGACTAATGGTGGTGGCAGCGCATTTTGGTCTCCCGAGGGACTAAGTCGCGCTCCCTTTTTTCTTAGAGTGTAGGTGTCGTTTTTGTATGTTTACTGGCAATTTTACAGTGACTTTTTGCAGAAGTGGTGTGACACCGAAGTTCGGTAGTAGCGAGTAGAGCACTATATAGCTCATTAGGAACGGAATCCTTTGATCCGCTTGTTTTACCGACAACCTGGCCGACAGAGCAACTCGGCGCGACTCACGAGGTACTCGCGGTTTCGGGAGACGCCCACCCTATGGGAGAACACATGAAGATCGACGCAACACAGTTGATTAAACAATAAACACCGAGTTCACACTTTTCGAAACTAATTTGTCATGAAGTTAGCAAAACACTTAACACTTTATCAGAGTTTTCGCAATATTGGATGCGTGTTAAAATTTTGAGAAGGCACTTTCTAAGGCAATGGCGTTTGAAACAGACAATTTGTTTATGCAGCGCAGATGGACATTTGGGGTTGGCCAGAGCGGGTCACGTGAACGGTGCAACATTTTTTTTTGCGCGTTTTCTGAAACGCGTGAGAGACCGTCGATGCACGTAGCTCCTTCTATGCGATCGTCCTCCACTGCGCCGCGTCGTCTGCTGCAATATGCTGCTCTAGACTTTTTTTTTTAATCACGTTCTTATGTGGCTCGAAACGTGGCGCAAATTATTGTAAAATGTTCCTTTATTATGTCAAAAACTAATGTGGTTTCGTACATCCCTAAAATATTGAAGAAAAAAACAATTTTCTCACAGTTCCCCATGCATTTGTGCCCGGATTTGGAACCCCCAAGCCTTCGCCACTAGTCGCCAAGGGATGGCGTTCTAGTTTGCGTTACTTTTCTCCAAAGGAGCTATATAGTGCCTTAGTAGCAAGCGCAATCACAATACGCGAGTTTCGGTTCAGAGGCCTCATCAGCACAAGCCTGCCAGTGCGTACATTGTTGTGTTCTTAGTTTCCCTGCGAGTTATCGTTTCGTGCACGAAGATGAATGCAACAGCTGCTGAGCCTTCACCAGAAGAGATAATAATATTATTGTAAATATGCATGTCTTTCGATTTCAGTCACTTCAGCTTTGCATGATAGTGAGCCCATCTTCGCGAAGTCTTGTTTTTATCTTTTGAAATGACTGTTTCTGATGTTAGAACACACAGAGTCGTTTAGGAAGGTGGAGAAAGTTAGGAATGTCGGATGTGCAACGTCACGCGTGATAGTTCTGTTTATAGTTTTATGTGGATAAGATGAAATCTGCAAAATGCTGATTAAAAAGCAATCGTATTTTGTTTTCGCATAAACTACTTGTGAAGCGAAAACAGGATTGCTATATAGTCAAAGTCAGTCAATGTTGCAACCACCCGTTGCATTACTTTAAAGATCAAATGAAAATTACGTTATTCAGAAAAGACCGCACTTGCGCAGTGGACTGTGTTGTTAATTCCTAGTCGGCCTTCTGTTCTTGAGGCTAAAAAAAAAATATTGGAGAACCTCACTAACAAAGGCTGACAAACGCACAGTTACCATGTCGCCTTCTCTACACTTTGCTGTAACCACTGATAGTACTACCTGCTCGATGGTAACCGCACGGTGTCCATTTGCAATTCATGGCCCCGTCGAATTGTCGCGCGTGCGCAGATGTTTGCCAAATTTTCGACGAATGTTTGCCAAACATTTCTTCAAAAGTTTGGCATATGCCAGACTTTTGAAGAAGTTTGTTAAACCTGTTGGCAGCCAAGGCAGGTAATCGGTAACAATTATTCACCGGTTGCTTTGCGTTGAAAGCGGGAATGGGCCGAGCGAATCCATTCCGATCTGCTGGAATGGGCTGGTCGGCGGCGCAATCGTGTGCAAGAGTCCTGCAGTCTTCGTCAGCGATTTCTTTTGTCGTTGGCATTCGTGACAGAACCTCGTGTAGTTATGTACAGTCTTCGGAAGCGTGGGCCAGTAATACTTCTCACAAATCCTGGCAAGAGTCCTGCTATAGCCAATGTGCCCCGCCGTCGGGTCGTCATAGCATCCTTGGAAGACTTCTTCACAAAGGCTGGTAGGAATTCCTCTAGGTGTTCGATGAGTGCTCGCAGTTCGGGCTCAGCTTGTTGAAGTGCTGCCATATCGCTGACATTTACTTCGCCAAGAAAAAACTCGTCGTCATCGTCGTTGGTGCAAACAAGTTCGGCATCGGCGGGGGCCCTGGACAGACAGTCGGCATCAGTGTGCTTCCGGCTGAACTTGTACACCATGGTCATGTAGAATTCCTGCAAGCGTAAACTCCACCGAGCAAGGCGTCCTGGTGGGTCCTTCAGAATGGCGAGTCAGCAGAGCGAGTGGTGATCTGTGACCCCGAGAAATGGACTTCCGTACAAGTACGGGCGGAACTTCGTTATAGCCCAGACGACAGCAAGGCACTCTTTTTCTGTTGTTGAGTCGTGGCCCTCCACCTTAGACAAAGTCCGACTTGCGTAAGCTATCACTCGCTTTGTGCCCCCCTGCCTTTAGACCAGTACCGTGCCAAGTCCAATCTGACTGGCGTCCGTGTGGTTTATATTTCTGCGAACTGGTCGAAATGTTCAAGAATCGGGAGCGTGGAAGTCGTCGTTTGAGCTCATCGAATGACCGCTGGTGTTCTTCTATCCACTCAAACCTTACGGCGCCCTTTGTGAGGTGCGTCAGTGGTGCAGCCAGCTTGGCAAAGTCTCGAACAAACCACCTGTTGTAGGCACAGAGTTCGAGAAGTCTTCTTACGGCCTTCTTGTCAGATGACGGCGTATATGCGGCTACGACGCGCGTCTTCTCGGGGTCAGGGCGAACATCTTCGTTGCTCACGACGTAGCCAAAAACTTTTAGTTCACTACAGAAGAATTGACACTTTATAAGGTTTGAGTGACAGGCCGGCGGTCTTGATGGCTTGAAGCACTGCTCGAAGTCGTCTCAGGTGTTTGTCGAAATCAAGTGAAAATACTAGGACATCGTCGAGGTACACGAGGCAGCTCTACCATTTCAGAGCACGTTGTCTATGACCCGCTGGAAAGTGTCTAATCCTGTACAAAGTCCGAACAGCATCACTTTGAACTTGTACAGCCGTCGGGCGCGACAAAGGCAGTTTTATCGCGGTACCGTTCGTCAAATTCAATGGGCCAGTAGCCACTCTTCGGGTACATCGACGTACGTTTTTTCAGTCACGGCGTTCAGTCGAAGATAGCCCACGCAGAACCTCAGGGTCCCGTCCTTCTCCCTTACAAGGACGACTGGGGATGCCCAAATTTTGGGCGTCCCCTATTTTTTTTTTTTTAACTTTTGAGAAATTAAGGGGGGTTAAAAAACCCTTTACTTTTCAAACTATGACAGAGTGTGATCTGCAATCGTGTCAAAACATATATATTTAAGAAAACAGACTGGAGCTCCGTTGTTTCAAATCAGCGCGTAAACGAAGCATATGATGAGTTTGTGACTATATTTTAATTACTTTATGACATGTGTTTTCGGTACAAAACAGTCGTCGTTAAAAAAGCGAAAAGAAAAGCCTTGATAACTCCGAAAAACATTCTAACAATGATAAGGAAAAAGAATCAGTTATATCAGCTCTACCTCTCGTCAAAAAAGTACGAGGATTTTAAGGTGTTCAAGAAATATCACAATCAAAATACGTCTGCGCTATAAAAGGCAAAAACAGAATATCAGACATCTTTTTCAGGACTCACAAAAAAGCGCCCTGACATTATGTGGCAGCCTGTAAGTGAAGTGCCTCAACGCAGAAACCCCAAAAAATCAACATAAACTCCTACAATATATACAGCTATTTGACCATTTTAACCGCGCGCTTTAACTAACTTGCCTTCCTGCGCCCACAATGAGAATGCTACCTCGTCTATCTTGAAGTCTGTAGAACAAACCGTTTTTCTTGTACCTATGAATAAATCAGAAGTTTTAAATGTATTCATGGGATTGAATAATTGCAAAACCACGACATAGACGACATACAAATAAATCCTGGTGAATTCACAATAGACGCCAGTAGCCCTATTTTTAGTACGTATATTATTTATATTTAACTTAGCCTTGTCAACTAGCAAATTTTCAAATAACATGAAACATGGAAAATCTTTAGTTCTGCACAAGAGAGGCGATAAAAATGCAGTTACGAATTATAAACCCATTTCTATCTTGCCCGTATCTTCAAAAAAAAACTAGAAAAAATACTTTTGCGTCGTTTAGACGATTTTGTTTTGTTTCATTAAAAAGTCAGTGCTAAGTAGGGATGTCGCAAACCACCCTAGGTTCGAATTCGAAAGGTTTCGGTATTTTCGAAGCGAACTGAGTTTCGAAATCGAAAGATTTCGATATTTTCGTACAGACCGAGGTTCGAATTCGAAAAATTCACAACTTTCGAACACCGTGGAGTTTCGAATTCAAAAAGTTCGAAACATTCACGGTTTCTAAAAGTTCGGGTTCGAATATTTCGAATATTGTTTTTACTTGAGGTTCTTGAAATTTGGGAGATTCGAAAAATTTAAATTTCTTAGGATTTGAAGTTCGAAAAATTCAAAGATTTCGAATTTCTTTAAATCTGAAGTTCGAAAAATTAGGAAATATCGAAATTCTTTGGATCTAAAATTCCAAAAATTCGAATGCTTCTAGATATATAAAGTTCGAAAAATTCGAAGATTTCGAAGTAATTTCTACATAAAGGTCGAAAAGTTCGGAAGTTTTGATTCTCTTTTAGGGCTCATTTCAACAAAAAAAACTTAGAGGATTTTGAATTTATTCTAAGTCCAAGTTTTTAAAGTGCGAAGTCCGGTTTTCCTGTTCCTCCACAGTTTGTTTCAAATAACGTTTTCACGCCTCACTGGTTTTCACGAAATCAGGTTTAGAAAAGTTCCGGTGTGATATTTAGTCTCCGCAAAGTTGGTCAGGCAATTAAATGAGACGACGAGTGTCCCGGATGTGCTGGAATATTTGCCAGTGCAGAGTGACGTGTGACCATAGATCAGTAACTGTGACCGCCAGCAGGGGGTGGGGGTCTTTAACGTGCATCACGCAGTAGTGATCACACGAACGCACTGTTTTACGATACTCATACAGTTCGAAACGGCCAGGGCGGGCAGGAGGTTGAGGCTCAGAAAACCCTTGAAGCGATCTGGCAAACTACCACGCTGGTAGTAATCCGATCGAACGCCGCCCGAGTGACGCTGGCATATAGTAAGTTAAGTTTGTAATTGTTCTTGAGGTTTATTTTCCGGACGGAGGAAACGCCGAGCAAAAAGCACAGAAGCCGACACAACTCGAGGTCGAGGAGCGTTCTACCATACAAGTGGCATCGGAAGAGGAAAAACGAGGGGGAAGGTAGGAGGGGGGCTCCAGCCCCCCCCCCCCCCCCCTTCCAGATATTTTGGACTGTTAAAAAAAACAATACGGGGAAAGAGGGAGTGGTCGAGCTTATTTTAATCTGAAATTATTTATGCATATGTATAGCTACTGTCGCTCTTCTCTGCATAAAAGATCGCGTAGATGGTCATTGTCGGAAACTCGTTGTCAAAAGGCACTACTTGTCACATGCTTAGTAGTTCGGAAGTTCAGAGCTATGTCTTTTCGACCTAAATAACTGTGCCATTGGTAAAAAAAATAAACATAACAAAAAAAGCGGGGATAAAAAGCTGGAGAAAAAAAAAAACTATCAAGAACCCGCCGGAAGTGTGGTATTCTTGCTTATTCAGAGGCTCAGAACATCGAAACAAGATTCTCGTATTAAAATGTATACAGGCTAAAAGAAACACGTCCCAAAAACGTAAAGCAAAAAAAAAAAAGTTTTTTTTTCTATTGACGTGTTGAACTTGAACAATATTAGAAATCTTTCTCCGTGAGTTAATTTATTCCTCAACGTGAAAAGAACAATAAATACATTATTTTGTATTCTGCAGATGTACTGTCTGTGGTGTTAATTTAAATGCGATACCTCAAACAATTTAGACGGAAAAAAGTACCAAGTTTAGGGCATAATTGCCCGTAGATACATGTTTGGACATTTTTTTGAAACTCATCTTGAATAGCAATAATCATATCTTAAGTCGATACTTACCTATAGGCTATACATACATCATTCTTGAAAGGTTTTAAATTATGGCAAAAACGACAATCGTCAAAAACCCGTCGTCCTTCCTCGCTCCTTCGGGAATTTACTTCTTTAAAACTAAGCACGCCAAAACATTGAAATAAACGGCATTGTCGTTCGCAAGGAACGCGGCACCGCATGTAAAAATTCGAGAGAAAAAAAATTACGAATGTACCTCATTGCTTGAATTCAAATTAAACCTTCCGCCGATCTCTCGAAGTTCGACGAACTTCGAAATTTTACCGTAAAGGTTCGAAGTTAGTCGAACTTTTGACTTTTCGAAATTCGAAAGTTCGAAAATTTTCGAATTCTCTAAATAAATAAGCTCAAAAGTTAGAAAATTATCGAATTCCTTAGCGCAAGAAGTTCGAAAGTTCGAATAGCTTCGAACTTTTTAGTGCAAGAAGTTCGAAAGTTCGAAAATCATCAACATGTTTGGTCTATCAAGGTCCAAAGTTCAACAAGCATCAAAATTCGCAGCGTCATAAATTCGAAAGTTCGAAAAGGATCGAACTTTCTAGCGTAATAAGTTCGAAGGTTCGAAAAACGTTGAATTTCTGACCGTGCAAAGTTCGAAATTTCAAAAAGCGTTGAACTTCTTAGTTTAAAAAGTTCGAAAATTCGACTTCCGTCGACTTTTACGATATAGAAAGTTCGAAAATTCGAAATCTTTCGAAACGTTCGAACCGCTTGATTCGATCATCGAAACTTTGGTTCAAAAATGTTCGCGGCATCCCTAGTGCTACGTGACTTTAAGTTTAGATACCGCAAAAGAAATTCTACGGAATGCGCTCTATTATCGCAAAAGGAACTTATAATATGTGATATAGAACATAAACAGTAGACGCGAGGAGGTTTCATTGACTTCAGTAAAGCTCTCAAGTGTCTTCACCAAAACTACGCTCCTTGAAAGACTTCCATGGTGTACGGGGGACTTCATCGCATAGTCATTCGTATGTAAAACAGCGCAAGCAGTGTGTTTCACTGGATAGCTAACTGTGTTTCTTCGTTTCGACTCTTGAAGTCTGGTGTGCCTCAGGGCAGTATACTTGGTCTGCTGTTGTTCAATGTTCATATTAATGATATAGTTAATATTTGCCAACAATCACGTGTTATCATGTATGCTAACGACACTAGTATTTTTTCCTGCGACAAATATCAATGACCTCATAGCTAGCGGAAATGCCGTCTTAAAGCCATTCCTTTTATAGACAAAAAAAAAGAGTTTGAAAATAAAATTTATCAAGTCAAAAGCCATTGTATTTTGATTCATAAATAGGCACATTGTTAAAAATTTAACTCTAAACATTGGTAGCAGCCAGATTGAAATAGTAAACCAGTACAAAATTTTTGGTGTTCTTTTTCGGCAAAAATAGTCGGTATATATTAGATGATTGTCGTTATCTTTTACCTACAGATATTAAGGTCGAACATTATCACGCTTTGTTTGGTTAACAAATTAACTATTGCTCTTTGGTTTAGGGTACCATAACTAAAACTAATGTAAACATACTAATGAGCCTAAAAAAAAAGAACTGAGTTTTGTTGGAAATATTCCCTACGACACCCATGCCGAATCATTTTCTTATTCACATTATCATGAAAGTTGCCAGTCTGTGACTATCGTTTATTATGTTTTTTATCTATTCTAAAGTGTGTTGTCTATTTTTTTCTATCTTATCGTTCATGACTTGACTAAACGCGAATCTGTAATCCATATCCGACGTAAAGAATTCTGAATCGTTCCATATTTCCGTACTAATCATGCTCTTCAAACCCATGTTGTTTTAAAAAAAAAAAGTGTGTGCTTATTTTGTTTAGGTAAAAGTGTTGTTGTTTTATTTTATTATTTTATTTTGTTTCATGTGTGCAGGAACACCTAGTCAAGCTTCCTATTGCAAGCTTTTTGTCCGGTGTCGTCGGCACAAGTTTGTTTTAATAAATCTTAAAAGCAAGAGAGAGAGATCCATCGAGCGACCAAGAAACCCTCCAGTAACATATAGGGCTTCTAGACCTGATGGTATAAGAATCAAATTTTACAAAAACTTTTGTCAACTCCCCTTCATCAGTCTTTGAAGAGATGAAAAGTCGAAACCTTCTCGCGGGTACGTCGAGAAAACGCCACGTTACACTTATTTTAAAAAAGAAAGGCAAGAAAAAATTACGAAAGAAGTTCTATCGCACAAAAAATAAGTTTTCCAAGTGCGATCGATTCCAGACACCAATTGCAGATACAAATAAAAAGAGACTCCAACGAACGATACCAAAATAACGATGAAAATATTTTTTTTTTTATTTACAGAAAAAAACCTGCTTCGCCGTGAGGCATTATTGCAGGGGGTGGGTTTCATACAAACACTTTTGTTTTAGAACACAAGTAATACACAAAAAACAAACAAAAAACAAAAACACTTTCTATGGATCAATAATGAAATTAAATAAAAACATACTGTCTATAAGAACACTACGCAATTGAAAATTCAAAAAACCAAATTTGCCGCAAGCACATCTTTTGGCAACCTATTCCACTCTTCTATGGTTTTCGGAAAGAAAGAAAAAGCAAAGGTGTCGGTGCGGCAAGAGTACGGTCTAATCTTCTTGGGGTGATCTGCTCTTTCGGACACATAAAACGGTTCATGTAAAAACACATCTCTGTTAATTATTAGTCTATTGTTGTAGATATCATCTAAAAATTTCATCCTAAACAAATTTCTACGCTCACTGAGTTTCTCCCAATGTAGGGCATGTTTCATGTTTGTGACACTCGATCCAAGTTCGTAATAGTTTAATACAAATCTCGCACATTGATTTTGTACTTTTTCAAGTTTGTCTATTAAATAATTTTGGTGTGGATCTCAGACAACTGAGGCGTATTCCATACACGGACGGATATATGTAAAGTATAAAGTTTCTCTAATTTTCCTCGGGGCTTGCCGAAAATTTCTCCGTACAAAATTAAGCATTCGTATTGCCCTTAGGGCTATCATTTCAACATGTCCCGTCCACGTTAAATCATTAGATAACATAACACCTAGGTATTTTACATTTGAGCTAGGTTTAATTATTTCATTATTTATCATGTACACGGAAGTAGTGGGATCTGTTTTCTTAGCAAATTTAACATGCACGCACTTTTTAACATTTAAGTTCATTCTCCAATTTTTACACCATACAGAAATTTTATCTAGATCACTCTGTAAAGTATTAATATCGTTAAAATCATTAATTAATCTATAAATAACACAATCGTCCGAAAATAATCGTATATATGATAGCATGCCAGAAATAATGTCGTTTATATAGATCAGGAAGAGCAGAGGACCCAGTACCGAGCCCTGGGGGACACCAGACTCGACTTTTACATACTCAGATTTTTCCCCACCGAGCAAGACACATTGCCCTCGTCCACTTAGGTAATCTTTAATCCAAGCCAGTACGTTGCTATGTAGTGACAGTAAGCTAAGTTTATAAAATAACAAATCATGATCTACAAGGTCAAATGCCTTTCGAAAATCCAAAAACAAACAATCCACTTCGTCTCTAGCGTCAATGGCTCCAGCAAGAAAATGAAAGACATCAACAAGTACTGTGTTACAGGATGCTCCAGTACGAAATCCGTGTTGATCTCGAATAAGAAACTTTTCGACGTTTAGATGAGCAATGAGATTACTATAAATGACATGTTCATTAGCTTGCAGCAAATGCACGTCAAAGAAATAGGTCTATAGTTTTCCACACAGTTTTTTGCTCCTGACTTGTGTATTGGCACCACATTTGCCATTTTCCAATCAGATGGAAGCTTTTGTTCCAGTAGAGATTTATTAAAAAGAACACACAAGTAATTTGCCAACTCTTCAGAACAGTTTTTCAATATAACCGGAGAGATGTTATCCGGTCCGATTGCTTTCTGGACATCAAGTTCTCGCAACAGCGAGGCTATACCATTATATGTTATTTCAATGGGTGACATGACATGTTTAATTTTTTGTTGCACGTTTGGGTGACAGGACGATGCAGCAGGCTTAGAAAAAACAGATTCGAAATATTTATTTAGATGCGTTACCTTTCTTTTTTCATTCTCGACATGTTCATCGCCTACTAAAAGAGGAGGAACATGTGTATCGTCCTTGTTATTTGCTTTTACAAACTTCCAAAATTCTTTAGGGTTCATTTTAAGTTTAGTTTCTAACTGCTCGTAATACGCGTCTTTGGATCTTTTTATTGTAGCTTTAAAAAGAGTATCTATGTTTTCTAATCTTACAATGTTGGATTCACCCCCTCCCCCCCTATTATTATATCGAAGGTATGCTCTTCTCTTTCGTTTGATAATCTGTTTCACCTCTTTTGTCACCCAGGGCTTATTTTTAGTGTTTGAGGATTTTACTCCGGAGGGAATGTATTTTTCAACTAGGTCATGGATTTTACATTTGAACATGTTCCAGAGTGCATCAATACTAACGTTATCGGATTGTTCTAAAAAATACGAAAAAAACTAACAAGTTCGCTTCTTATGGTATCATATCGTCCTTTATCGTAATAAAATATTTTTCTTGCTTGACATTTATATTTATTCATTTTGGATGAACCAAATCAGCTGTCACAATCTTGTGATCAGAAATGCCCGGTAGCACACAAACATTGTCTATGGCCCCCGGTATGTTGCATAACAACAAATCCAATACATTTAACAGTCTCGTTCCCTCCATGACGTATTGTGTTAAGTCAAACATTTCTACAATGGCACTCAATTTAGTATGAAGCGTGCTTCCTGAGTAGGTCGCCTTGCCATCCTCCCAAATTAAATCGGGAATGTTAAAATCTCCGCCCAGAAGGACATACTCTTTTGAGGCCGCAAGGATCAAATCAGCTAGTTCATCTAAGCCGTTACTGTTCTCGTTTGGAGGCCGATAGTATACACCAACCGATAAATGTTTACCGTCTAAACACATCTGGCACCACGCTGTTTCTATAGTTACATCTGGTATTGGCAAAGGTGTAGTCGGAACACCTTTTTCCACAAGGACGAACACGCCTCCGCCGTGCGAATTTCTATCCTTTCTGTTAACAGCCTAATTATCTGGAAATACTTCGTTTGATCCTATAGTGTCATCCAACCAGGATTCCGTCCCCAAGACAATCGTAGGTCTGACCGTTTCGATTAAACCCATGAATTCGTCCACCTTATTTTTTATACTGCGGCAGTTAATGATCATGACTGTGCCCACGTCCGTTTTTCTCGTGGTCACAACAGTCTTCTTCGCCCCTTGTATGTCACGACGATTGGAATTGCCTAGGTATGCTGAACGGTTTGCGCCGTTATACTTTACGTTTAAGCTTCATTGGATGGGTGCCTGGTTTGATGTCGATGGAACATCGATAAGTTCTCTAGACTGGATATCGTCGACCTCCCGCACATTGTCAGATTCATGTTCAAACATAAAGCACCTATCGTTGATATGCAGTCGGTCCATTCGCAACCTGAGCCGGCTGCTTTGCGTTTTCGCAAATTCCACTAGTTTCCTTCTTGCCAGCTGAACTGGCCTAGAAAAATCATCACTAACAGCGAGGCCACTATCTTTATGCCTGTATCCGGAAGATAGGACCGCTTCTTTGTGTTTAAAAAAACAAAACTTAACTACAATGGGCCTTTTTTTAGCTCTGCTGAACGCTCCAATGCGATGAGCCCTATCAATATTGTCCGGATTTATCTTTATGCCCATTTTTTTGTCGCAAAGATCGATAATGCGAGATTCCGATTCAGCCCACGTTTCCTTATCTTCATCTTCCATTCCGAAAAATACCAGATTCGATCTACGTGAACGATTTTCTTCATCATTGCAGCGCGACTTTAGAACAGCGAGTTCAACCTGCGCAGTTTCCAATTTTGAATCGTTATTTTGTGCAACCTGTATATCCGGCTGAGAGGCCCTAAGCTCTCTTTCAAGCGTGCATAGCTGTTCCGTTAACTCAGATACTTTCTTGTCTGCACCAGAACGCCCTTCTGAAATTTCCCTAATTTTCTGGGCTAGCTCATCTTGTAAATCCGACTGGGAGGCGTTCAGTTTTCTTTCAAGCGTGCATACTCGTTCTGTCAACTCTGATACCTTTTTGTCTGTATCAGTACGCGTTTCTAAAAGGTACTTCGTCTTTTGGGCCAACTCATTGTACTCAGTCTGCAACTGTTCAACAACAGACTGTAGGGTTGTTATCGCAGCATTCAGTTCCGCGTTTGTCGGACCAGGATTTTCTTCCACATCGCCACAAAGCTTCAACAAATCCAAAAAAACGCTTCAAAACTGCTTTTGGGGACGGCAGCAGTACTAGACACAAGTTTTTACTCTTTACAGAAGGGTATTCAATGTTAGTACTAACCTGGACAACAAAGAAGAACGGCATGTAAGATGATCGCATCGTGGCAGTGCAGCCGTCCCCACTAGCCGAGTGCAGTGGTGTTTCCTCCTTTATATGGTGAAGTTCAGTTGATGCCGATGTTCTTGGTCCGTCGTTGCCACGTAGCGTGTAGTCTGGAAGGTTTAGCCATGCCGTGTTGTTTCCGCCGAAGTCTGCGTCAGCACGCGCTTGTCCATGGTGATTGTGAAGCCTCGCGTTTTCCTCGGCCGCTGAGATGACGAGTGGCAGGCACGAGGAATCCGGCACGTCATCGAGCGATAGCAGGAGCTGGACAACAAAGAAGAACGGCATGTAAGATGATCGCATCGTGGCAGTGCAGCCGTCCCCACTAGCCGAGTGCAGTGGTGTTTCCTCCTTTATATGGTGAAGTTCAGTTGATGCCGATGTTCTTGGTCCGTCGTTGCCACGTAGCGTGTAGTCTGGAAGGTTTAGCCATGCCGTGTTGTTTCCGCCGAAGTCTGCGTCAGCACGCGCTTGTCCATGGTGATTGCACGGCCTCTCGATCCCCCCTGTTGGTGCGGCCTGCCGATTTTTTCCGAAAACAAAAGAGCGCGCGTGAGAGGAGAACTTCTCCCATCTGCCGTGGAGGCGCTGCACATCGGCGAGTGGTCTCGTGAGCTGAAAGCTATACTCCGTTTCACCTTATGTTGTACCGCAGACAAGGCTAGAAGCGCGAGCTCATAGCGTTGGGAGCTACTCTTAACGCACGAGAGCTTGTGCCGCCGAGATGTGCCTTAATGGGCAGGAGATCGAACTATAGGGGGCGCTTTATCGAGCTTGTTGTCCCCACAGCCCCGTGTTTACCAACACAGCATAACAAAGAATTTGAACCTGGCCGAGCACGGTCTGGGCACGAGCGCTTCGCTCTGACCAGTGCTTTGGTCGCACGAGGAGTGGCCTTCGAATCGTCATCTTCGATTTCTTGGATCAAAAACAAACAAGAAAATACGGTTTGTTGTCCCCACAGCTGAAGCGCACCGCTAGAGGCGTGACTGTTTGATCTCCTCCCCAATAGAGCAAGGAGCTCGCGCTTGTAGCCTTTCCTGCGGTACATCATAAGGTGAAAAAGAGTATAGAAAAGGCGCCCAACGCGCTCTTGCTTCGCGACCCAGAGAAAATATCTGCCCGTCATTGGCTTCGCCGATACCGAGGCGCTGTCGCGGTTGCAAAAGGCCGCAAAAATCGCTTGTCCCCCACCTTTGCACCACTTTGCGCGGAGAAAATATCGCAGTTTTACCCTGTGCTCGCATGCGTGGTTTGTGTTTTCGATCGTTTTTTTGCTCGTTTCTATAGTTTCATGGCGATAACCACTGATGGATGAGAAAGAAGAGACGTAGACAGCCGCCTTTTGTCTGTCTCTGCACAGTTTTAAAGTGTGCAGATGGGTTACGGAGCACGCGATGCCTAAAACCTGTTGCGTGCCGCGTTGTAAGTCAAATGCTGCGAGAGATCCGGAACTCTGCTATCACGAGCTTCCGTCTAGAGAGAAATTTTGGGATGCCTGGTTGAAGAACATTTCGCGAGAAGGCAGCGCGAAGGGCAGCCAGTGGCAACCAAGTTCCAGGAGCGTCGTGCGCTCCCTTCATTTTAAAGGCCGACGTACACTTCGCGCTTTCCACTTTTGCCCGTCACCTCCTTTCCTATATCCTCTTCACATTTTACCTTGCCCCAACCTGGCTCCCTCTCGCAGCTTAGGAGAGGGGAGCGCTATGTGGATTATCTTCCCTGCAGAAAGCCGAGGTTGTACATATAGGCATTTAAGGCGGAGGACTACAAGGTAGGGATGAAGCGGAAGGTACTGCGACCGACAGCGGTGCCAACTCAATTCCCATTGTATTCGTTGTACATGCAACCAGCAGGTTCAAAAAAACGCAGACCGCTTGTTCGTGTGCCACCTAACGCGTCCACGTCGCATGCGAGCGGTAGAAGCCGACAACGCAAAATGCAGTCCCCTGCAGAAAGAAGACGAGCTGTTGATGAGTGCGTGGCTATTGAACCTTGCCTGCAAAAAGAGTTTGAAGTGGAAGAATGTCAGACGTTATTCAATTTGACAGCCATAGGCTTCATGGAAGATGCCAAGAAAAACGCGCACCGCCTTCAAATGCAAGCCAAACGACTGAACGAGCGAATTAAAAAACTGCGACAAACCTGCGACGAATTTCAAGACAGATTTAAGCAAGGAAGGCTAATGTGTAGAACCCGCTCAACTTTGCAGGTGACGTGTCCTGAATGCAAGCTGTAACTTAAGGGAAATGAATCTCGTGACGGAGAAAATCAGTTCGTGTTTAGCCTTGACCAAAGAGGACTCAGCTATCCACGACCTGAAGCTGTCTGGCCGTGCAAGCTCGTCTGCACCTTTGTCGAGAGGGCTCTAAGTTGGCAGAGATTCGTCGTTCTGGACGGATTGGCAAGGTTCTCTCGAGCGCTGAGCTTCCACACCTTATGGACTGCCCGCTGATGTGGTGTACTAACTGCAGAGACCGGTACCACAGCTAAGAACTCTGCGAGCTTTTTCTTGGGAAGCTCGTCAGGCCTCTTCTGGCTAACTCGGCTGGTGACCTAAACAGCCCTCTAGAGAATATATTGAGACTTTCGCGGAAGCCTCTTTCACGAAAGGTATTCCGCTTGCAAACTATATGACTCCCTTGATCTGTTCGTGAACAATGAAGTTTATATTGCAGAAGTTATGCACGAGGAATCCCTTTCTTATTGTCCCTCACAGATAAACAAAAGGCACAGCTCGAGCGTGCTCGAGCATCGGTTAAAATCGGAAATCATACGGCCTAGCTATATCCAACTATAACTCATTACAGTGGTAATAGAAACGGGGACGGGAACAAGAAAACGACAATTCGCTCATACTGCCAGCTGAATGCGGCTCTAACGCGCAGCCTGCAACTGAGTGAGCTCCTCGCAGAAAGAATTATGTGCTTCTATTCGACACAGATTTGTCACATCATTCATGCAATCTGGCACTCGTTTCAAATGAGACTTGCCGCTTCACGAAAAACAATCTAAATAGCCACACCTAGGGTGCCTACATGTTTCCGCCGCTCCGGAAGCGGAGCGGAAACATGTAGGCACCCTAGCCACACCGGGCCGCGCCGGGCGGACTGCGCCTCTCTCGCCGATAACGAGCGCCACGGCTGGCGCTGCGGGGTAAAGTAGAACTATCGCTCTCACCGGCGGCGCGAGACATACGGCAGGCCGCTCCCAAGGGGAGTCCCTTATCAAGCGGCCGTGGTGATTGTGAAGCCTCGCGTTTTCCTCGGCCGCTGAGATGACGAGTGGCAGGCACGAGGAATCCGGCACGTCATCGAGCGATAGCAGGAGCTGGACAACAAAGAAGAACGGCATGTAAGATGATCGCATCGTGGCAGTGCAGCCCGTCCCCACTAGCCGAGTGCAGTGGTGTTTCCTCCTTTATATGGTGAAGTCCCAGTTGATGCCGATGTTCTTGGTCCGTCGTTGCCACGTAGCGTGTAGTCTGGAAGGTTTAGCCATGCCGTGTTGTTTCCGCCGAAGTCTGCGTCAGCACGCGCTTGTCCATGGTGATTGTGAAGCCTCGCGTTTTCCTCGGCCGCTGAGATGACGAGTGGCAGGCACGAGGAATCCGGCACGTCATCGAGCGATAGCAGGAGCTGGACAACAAAGAAGAACGGCATGTAAGATGATCGCATCGTGGCAGTGCAGCCGTCCCCACTAGCCGAGTGCAGTGGTGTTTCCTCCTTTATATGGTGAAGCCCAGTTGATGCCGATGTTCTTGGTCCGTCGTTGCCACGTAGCGTGTAGTCTGGAAGGTTTAGCCATGCCGTGTTGTTTCCGCCGAAGTCTGCGTCAGCACGCGCTTGTCCATGGTGATTATGAAGCCTCGCGTTTTCCTCGGCCGCTGAGATGACGAGTGGCAGGCACGAGGAATCCGGCACGTCATCGAGCGATAGCAGGAGCTGGACAACAAAGAAGAACGGCATGTAAGATGATCGCATCGTGGCAGTGCAGCCGTCCCCACTGTTAGCTGGTTCGTTTTTTTAAATAAATTGAGTGGAAGTTTGTTTATGATTATTGTCGGTTTGGATGACACCCTATAGCAAGACAATCAAGCATACATGAATGCATTGTCGCGTTTGTTTATTCAAGTCCACCTCCGATTTTGAAAACTCAATATCTTGAAAGTTTCGGTGCGTTTCTTCGTGTCGAACATAAGAAGGAGAAAAAATGGTTATCAAAAATAATAACTAAAATAATACAGGAAACGAGGTTCATTCGAAGAAATTGAGACTTCATTAGCCTTTGAAGAAAGTTATGTGACCGCGACTCCTGTTAACTACAGCGCGGTATCGAGAGATAAAAAGAGTGCATGCTTGAATATTAATGCGTTCCCGTTGTCATTTTAAATTTTGAAGAGGCCGCTTTGAGAAGTAGTACGACGTTGTTATAGTGGAACTAGAAACATCTGTACTAGAGTCCCTTAATGTCCTTAATCCTGAAACAATACCGCACTTCCTACTACGTGATGCCGACTTAAGGCACTTGTTTCGTCTTTGATCCTCATTTTGTATAGCAGGTGGCACCACAGGCAGCCCGCCTGATCATATATATATTCTATCACTAACTGAAAAAATAAGAATTCCTAAACGTCAAGGAACGGCGACACCCTCACTTCCGCTGACCATCAACATAAAGCGACGAGGAAAAACGGATCCCATTCTACGCCGCGTCGAAACTGCGAACTGCGATGAGTATGCAACAGCCGCCGCCATTCCTGCCTATGCCCAGCCAATCCGACCGTCCCTTGGATTCAATGGCGCCGGCTGTTAAGCAACTGTCTTCTGGCATCGGTGAGTGACGCTTACCCACCATGCGCGTCGGAAGGCGCTTCTATGCGGAGAAAAAGTCGTCTGCTTCCTGGGCGAGGGTTGCGGTGACGTAAGAACGAATCCGAGTTTTGATTGGCTCTGATTGGAAGGACAGTGGGTAGACCTCAATGCTAAATGCGTTAAGATCCACCCACTAATTGTTTTTTTTTTTTTTTTCAATCAGGCAATTAGTGTTCGGCGTTTTGACATCATTGCAACCCCTGTGCACGAAGCAGATAAACTTGCGCTCTGCATTGCGCTGCCTGGGTGTGGAAGGACAACAAATTTTCAACGCCTTCCCGGAAAAACAGCTACTGAATCGACCGAGAAAGAAGGGGTCACTTTCGATGACTGGGACACTGCCCTGGCGACGCTCGACGCCTACTACGTCGCAAATACAAACGTTGTCATGGAACGGCATCGCTTCAAACAGCTCGTAAAGTTACACGGCGAAGCCGTTGAAACGTTCGTCGCCGCGCTGTTACGCCTTTTGATACACGCGTGCGGAGGCACCGAAACGCAACACTTCGGTGTGCAAAGGAAGCTTTGGTCACGCCGTGAGACTGACGAGAATTGCTTTCGACGAGTTGTGCCTTTTTCCAGCGGCGCTGCTCTCTAGTAAAAATTTTTACGTGTTCTCAAAAACAAGTTTCACCGTTTTCACAGGGGTTTAAGAAACTTTTTCGGCGAATGATGACGAGCGAGTAGCAAACGTGTCTTCAGCACGCTGCCACCAGCCTTCGCAACGCCCGCAAAAACGCGATTTCGTTGCATTCAAGACGGCCGTTCGGTGGCCTCACTCGCGGAGCGGGGAAACGCGATTCAGCAATTGCCATAGAGGTCAGTGGAATACTCTTTTTTCGCGTGAGCTTTCTCGTCTAGAAAGCGGAAGTGTGCTCACGCAACTACACGCTGTCAGAGCGCGGCAAAAGAGAATGAGCACGTGATAAATGCTCAGAGCCACCGAGGAAGCCGCAATGCCATCGGAAGCATCTTTTTGTTCTTTTATATTGTGTAAACAAAAGAAAAACAACCCCGTTTTGCGACGTGCAGGAATCGACATAAAAGCAGCTATCGCCACTAAATGTGGTTCTTTCAGCAGTATTGGCTGCTGCGAGGATTCCTAGATGGCCCCTCCAGCATTCTAAGAACAGGAAATGTCGTCAACGCTTGCAGTGGCGGAGGGCGGACGCCGCCATGTTGAACACAGGGCTGCGGTAGCACGGTAAGTCGACCGCGTTAACGCTGTTTCAGGCACGTGACGCCGGCACCAGTCGCGCATGCGCAGTGCGGCCCACGGTAACGGTACTGAGGAAACGGTAGTATGATAACGGTCTGCCAGAAGTCCCCAATATACGAGTATACCGTGCCTTTTTCTGGCGCTGAACGATAAGTGCACTAACGCACACAGCCCCGCCGAAGCAAAGCGATAATATCAAAAGCGTGGACGGAATACTTTTCTTTTTTTACACTCTTTAACCAGATTATATTCTCTAAATCGCCTCTTTGTCACTGTCTGAGTCGTGTATCTTCCTTGTATGATGGCCCTGTGACGTTTGCCATCAAAAAAGGACTGTCTGTAGACATGTCCGAAGCATAGAAGTAAATATGTTTCGATGCAAGCTTCAGGCAATACTTTTTTCATCATGTATGCGGAGAACTCCGCGTGTCTTTTGTATGCTGTATGGACAGTGTGACTACGGCTCTAGACATACTCATTTTTTTTTTTTGTTTTGAAAGCCAAGGGTTAGCTTTACTACTTGAAGGAGAATAAACGCCCTCGGCGAAGGTGGTATGATTATCGGCTGGTTCAGATTCTCATTTAAAGATTTTTTGGGGTAGTTTAGTCCCATTTTGTTTTTATACTTTTATTAACTGCCGCCTTTTTGAGGGGGAGGGAGGAGGGGGGGGGGGGGAGTGTTTTCAGCATGAGCAGCAAAGTGGGCTAATCTAAGTCGTAGGTTTATGGACCCCATAATCTAGGGGAATATTTTATAATTACTGGTGCTCGTAAATGTGAACAGTCAGTAAAGTTTTTTCTTTATCGCAAACATTTTTTACTGAGAAATTGGAGTTGGTATACGTTGAGTTGTGAAGAAAATCAAACGTAGAACGTAATGGCATTATTTTTTTACATTGTGAAAATAATTGTTTTGGTATTGGTTACACAAAATGCTAATGTAATTCATTTGTTCTTCGCGAGGTTTTAAGAGAATAAATGCTGCTCTAATAAAGCAACCAAAAAAACGTAATTCAGCGGCTCTAGCAACTGCAGTGCACAGTTGCAGGCTATATTAATCAGGGTGTCGAACCGGTCACTATTTCGGTTCGGTTCGGTTTACTGTTCAGTAGCATTGTTTTTTGTTCCGGTTCGGTTCCGGTTTAGGGTAGCGCACATGATATCACTCCGGTTACCGGTTTTAATAAGCGCGAACCGGCTCGCAACCGGTTCCTAACTCCACTTTTTAGTATTGACCGAGCACCTCCTGAAGCTTTTTTTTGAGCACGAGATACTTGCAATAGACTCATCCCAAAACTACTCCCTCTTCACGCAGATCTGAAAACCCTGCACAGTGATTTGCGCAAGACACCATTAATGTGGCAAGGCTAATACTTGTATAATACCTTAAGCGAACTATATACAAGCCATCGGCTTTCCAGTTTTATGGTGTTCTTTGCACACGCAGATGTGCAGTATTTCACACTCTGCAGGAAGAGGGTGTAATTTCGGGATGGGTCTATGGACCTTTCCAAAAAAGAGCTTGTGGCCGGTGCCATCTTGAGTGTTCATGCGTATAGACAATTGCAAGCATGGCATCACGACTGGTGCCCCAGGCGTGCAAGCACGTGTAACGTGCACGTGAAGATAGCTTTGGCATCACTGATCTCTATTTTAGTAGGCTGGATCGCGGATCGGGAGCCCGTCGGTGTCGCCACTGGCGGCCATTGCTTGACACCAGGCAATACACGCAAGTCTATGGGAGAAACGCACAAAAGTAAGAATATTGAAGCATGTACGCTGTGCCCGGAGGCGAGTATTTTATGGTGCGCTGCGATCCTTATGTCGGGTGTTTAGAGATCGAATCGGTATTTGTCAAACGTCCGGTCGCCGAATAAAAAAATCAAACGTACCGGAGCACCCACGGCTGAGCTGGCAACCTGCTCTCGTAGTGGAGTAAACAAAAGAACTTGCCGTCAATAAGACCGTCCTTAGGGAAGCCCACAAGTTGATGAATGACAAGGAAGTTCCATTTCGACAGCGGCTTTCCGGGAGTGAGCGAATTCCGCGTAGCCTTCGAGCTTGTCGTCTGCTAAACCCAACTCAACGACACCGCCACCGACTCCGCGGTCACTCTAGGTAACTCTCGCCTCATTGAGCTGCACTACTGCGGAGTCACTCTCGGCCACAAAATATTTATTTATAAGAACTGCGAGGGGTGTCAGTTTTAATGTTTGTACGCAAGCTATTTGACGGGCTTAGCGAAAAGCGTTAAAAACGTTTCAGTGCCGACAACAGCTTAGAAAAAGGCGAAATCGTCACTTTTTCTCGTTCTTCCCATAGAGTCCCATGCATTGGCTGGTGTCAATCAATGGCCGCCGGTGGCGACACTCGGCCCCAGCTGCCGAGGCCGCGGTCCGCGATCCAGCCTAGTACAATAGAGATCAGTGTTTGGCATGCTTGAAATTTCATGAGCTTTCCCGCACGAGCAGAGAAATGGCGGCGGATAGTCGCTTTGCTTGCAATCGTCCATAGAAAGTGTTGTGCTCACTTTCCGAAGCGACGAACACGCACGTGCTGGGCTGTGAAGATCGCACGCAGGCCGACCGGCTCACCGGCCAGCTCGGCCACCCTCAACTAGCGCCCCTAAACGTTCGCTTAATTAGGTTAGCCAAAGGTTCACATACTGACAAACCTGCTGTCAATCTTGCCTTACGGGGAAGCCACCCACCGTGTTATACTTAAATAGTTCTACTCACTAGCTTCCCAGCGAACAAAAACACGTGCGGAAGGTTAGTCTCCAAAAATAGCGAAGCATTAAAACGCACCAAAAATGGCAACGACCCTGAGCTGCCCCGTCTCAACTGGGCACACCTCCCCAGATCCTCTCCAGAGGGTGTCGGTGGCTTCTTCGCACGCCAAACAGACAACTCTCGATAGTCAGCAGGTTGGCTTGCGAAAATAAAAAAAAAAAAAAAAACATACAAAATTGTTCAAGTTCGTGACACCCGTCAGCAAGGTGCTTGTCACCAAGCGGTTTGAAAGACACATCAAGTTAGGCAGCAATCGTCGGGAGTCCACTGCTTGCAAATGGCCGAACCAATTGGGCGCGAAGATTACGAGGCTGCCCGTGCGGAGACGACATGAACCATGATTTTTTTGGCAGCAGCGGCGGCACAAAATATCGACGCTATAGACCATATGTAGAGTTCCTGTATAGGCTCCCTACGGGAGCCAGAGTTGCGCGCTCACGGATGGCATGTGGATCCAGCTCCTCACGTGACTGAATTCGGCGAATAGCAGCGCCGCGCGTTCGAGGCGCGCGGCGGGCTCAAAAGCCTGGGAACGTACGCCGGGGCGCGTGCAACGTCTACTTTGCTGCACGACACTTGATACGGCTCCTCACGTGATCGGATCTCGGCGAATAGCGGCGAGGGCGGCACGAGGCATGTGGAATCAAACGCGCAACTCTGGCTCCCGTACACTCTAAAGGCCTGTTCACACGATGCATTTTTCTCGCGCATCTAGTGTCGCGAAATGTAGTTTCGCGAAATGGTTGCGCCGTCTGAACGAGTCCGAAAAGGACGCGCGCATCTAAAAAAAGTTGCGCGCACACCTCGCTTCTAGAGCGAGCTTTTTGCTGAAACTTTGCCGAGTCCTGTCAATCACTCTGAGGGCGCCGCCAATGTCCGCTGAGAAACGCTCTCACGTGGCCTTTGAGGGGGGAGCGAGCTGTTTGAGAAGACCACTTCACTGCCGGTGTTGTAGCCGAGCCAAATCCGAAAAAACCGAAACCACGAACGGTGGATACTGCCGGCGCTTCCGCAAGCACGTCAAGCACCACTGAAGGAAAAATGAGTAGCATATCGGAACAAAAATCCAGCGATGGACGAAGACAATTAGCGGGAGTTGGCGAGATTAGAGTAGTGCTCATAGCGTTGTTGTCGTGACGATACCGCTAGATAATACCCCTGTTAAAAGGGCACCCTCAACCGTGGTTAACTCAGCTTTAACTGCTGTTACGTGGCGCCATAGTTACCGCGCTATACTCAAAGACAGCTATTTTAGAAGAAGTGAAGAGCGCGTGTGCACTGCTTTGATGGGTGATCAAAATGCTCAAGCGCACGTTCGCCAATAGCTTTGACTGCATCGCCGCAGAATGTTGTCCGCAAGTATTGTGCGCTAACTGTGGCTTAGCGTAACTGCGCCCGTGTAACAAGGGTATAAGAGACCATCGAGTAAACTGAAACCAAGTTTGCTTTGTTTACAAGCGAACGTGAAACCATTTGCGCTCTCTGAAACAGTGCAAAGTAAAATCGGGGCAGACATGGGCGCCGAGTAGTAACCAGATTGGGCACGTAGCGTTTCTATGAATACCATGTGCATTGATAGGAGCTTTGGCAAAAAATTGGCTGCGTACGGGCTCGGCGCCGGCACATGTCCTGCACGTAAAGGTGTCCGCCTCAATCGGGTTTGCGCACATGCGAGATCGCTCCAAGTAGTGCAGTATGTGAGAAAAAAATATTAAAGTGAATTGACTGTATAAAATGCGCAAAGCAGGTCCCCAGATAAATAGCGATCTCATTCGGAGCGCCACATCATGGTCAACACCGAAACTATTTTCGCGAGTCTAAACGTCATCGTTGTTGCACGTGAAGCGGTACGTGTGAACGAGCACATTTCGCGAAACTTGAGTGTCGCGAAACTGTTGCGCGCCTAAAAGATGCATCGTGTGAACAGACCTTAAGAAAAAGGGGAGCGCGACTTAGTCTCCGAGGGGAGCAAGTGCGTTGCCACAACCATTAGTCCCCTCGGGGACTAACGGGAAGGGGAGTAACAGTTGCACCCCTCCATTAGTCTCTCGCAGTTCCTCCGATGGGATCAAATGTTGCGCCTTTGAAATTGACCCCTGGAGACTAACTGTTAAGCCCTTGCACTTGGTCCCCTGGGACTAACTGTTACACCGTTTCAATTGAACCCCGAGGACGAACTGTTAGGCCCTTGCACTTGGACCCCTGGGACTA
Organism: Ixodes persulcatus; assembly: GCA_013358835.2. Taxonomy (NCBI): domain Eukaryota; kingdom Metazoa; phylum Arthropoda; class Arachnida; order Ixodida; family Ixodidae; genus Ixodes; species Ixodes persulcatus. The sequence continues at coordinate 174,315 of JABSTQ010009689.1, read as the reverse complement.
ACTGTTACACCGTTTCAAATGAACCCCGAGGACCAACTGCTAAGCCCTTGCACTTGAACCCCTGGGTCTAAACGTTGCGCCCTTGGATTTAGACCCCTGGGACTAAACCTTTACATTTGGTCCCGAACCAAAAATCTCCGAAACGAAATTGTGCAGTTCAGGTAAAACGTAGCTTTATTGCCTCGTAGATACACATAGCATTCAAGGATGACTGAAGCCGAAGTTCCTGGGCGGTAGAATCCACGATAAGGCCGAATTCCGAAGAGTGCACTCGCGTCGACGATGGCTTGGACACTGGAACGTCTGTCCGAACCGGTCGTGGTCCAAGCGCCGTTTTTTGGGGCACCGGCAGCTTCTTGCCTGTTTGCGAGGAATTTGGATTATTAGTAACAGGGCAGCGTGAAATACCCGATCGCTCGACAAAAGTATGAGATATAACACACGCATAATAAAATAACAAATAGGCTGCATAAGTGCTACAATGATTCACATCCAACATTCGATCTGTTGACAGCAGACCAGCGCAATATTCGATTTTGAGTAGACCGTTCGCAGCGAACTACAGACCCACCGTGTGCGTGCTCAAACTATGCTTCAAAGTAATGCCACGAGCTCCCGCCATCAACGCGAAAGTCTAGTGTACAATCGAATAAATTTCTCCATTAAGGCCGGTTCTCACACGCAGCGAAGCGCTGATGTTGCGCTACTCACGTGTCGTGAGCTACTTTTCGTCTGCCATGAGCAACAGTTTTGACGGCGCGATACATAGCTGGTGACGGCTCCCGTCAGCACGCGCTTAGCGCTAAGTCAGCGCTATGCTTGTAGCGCTCCGCTGCATGTGTGGACAGGCCTTTATGGTCAAGCGATCCTGCCAGGGTCAGCAAAACACACACACACACACAAAGAATAAGCCATCGGTAGAACTGGCGTTTCGCTCGATACGATTGAATATGAGGTCTCTGTGCTGCATAACAAAATCAGCAACCACGGTGCCAAAAAGAATAGAACATGGCGCGCGCTTTGCAAGCTAGAGAACGCGCTCAAAAGAAAACACTTTCTGAAGCCGCAGTTAATGAATACACCATAAACAAAAGTACTTCGACATACCTTAATTGAGTTCCCTTGACTTGTGACTTCAGAACAGATCAAGTGAAGTGCTTCAGCACCGCGAATCCAAACCGGATCCCGCCATGTTCGGAGACGACACAAGGAGAATAAAAAAACGGTGACCAGCCTCCGACGATGGCTGTATGTCAACTTCCAACTTACTAAAAACAGGTTCTTTTCAAACAAAGGCCCTTCCCATTTTCCCGACGGACCCTATCTGCCCAACCCTCCGCGTTAGCGAGAAGCAGTTCTAAGAAAGAATGCGGGTAGGGGGTTCGGGGAGGGAAAGGGCGCGCACAAGGAAATCTCTTTTCCCCCTCCCACTACACACGACACACGGACACAGCCAGCAGTGCTCCAAAGACGGGAGAAGGTCACCATTTTCAACACGCCGGTCGAGTGACGCACAAGCAAACACGTTTTTTTTTCTTCTCTCTCTCTCTCTCTCTTATGTATATTCCGCTTTCTCGGGTGGCTTTTTTTTTTTTTTTTTTAGTTCGCATTTATTTTGTATTAGTAGGGTGTTGCCATGGGTTGCGCTCCGGGCGCGGTTCGTTCTTCGTTGTACATGTGGAATGTTATCTGAAACAGCAACGACGATGGCATGAAGGCGTCTGGATACTGCCCCTGAATGTGCTTTTTGAGTGGAACGTGCTGTTCATCAAGTGTGTCGTTGCGGATTTTGAGTTCGACATTGGACTACCCTGAAAGGTTGGTCACGGGGAGACGAGGCTCGACTTGTTCTCAGTAACTCAGTTTTAGCGATTGAAGTGACCGTTTATTCTGACTGCGAGACTCCGGCGTTGAGAGCGCGGCTTCTAGAAACTGTCAAGTTTCATTTAAGAGAAAAAAAAGTGTTAGTGTTTGGAGGTGTTGCGTTTGGATAAATGCTCATTTTTTGCGCGAAGGCAAATTACGTGAATGGGACTTGTGAAATGTCAACAGATCATTTTTGACGAGAGATTTGGGTGAAGTCGAGTCAACATATTCGTTAACTCGCATTCACACAACGCGTGAAGCTCTACCATGTAATGTCTTAACGCTCGTGGCACATTAAACAAATTCGCCAGTTTCGTCCGAGTTTTGTCAACACTTTCAGCCGTGCTGGGCTGAGTCTCGCCGATCCCCAAGACAAGCGAAATAGCATCCGTCCTCCTGGCGAACATTCCGCTTGCCTTCGGGGACTAAACCATACAGATGCGCCCTGTCTAAGGGGGACTAATGGGTGGTTTTGCTCGCGCACGCCTATCGGTTAGTCCCAGCCGAGCGCAGTTAGTCCCCAGCTTTTGCGCACGGTACCTAGCTTGAACCAGATGGTCCTTTCGGGGAGCAACTGGGAGTTCAGTGGACCAAATGCTGCCGTTAGTCCCTTGGGGCCAACTTTTTTCTTAGAGTGTAGGGAGCCTATACAGGAACTCTAACCATATGCAAAAAGAAGCGCCATCTAGTGTATTCATGATCAACGATCAGATTTCCTCCATATTGGGGGGTTCCCGTACCGACGAGTTCGCCCGAAAAACAATTGTCCCGGCAAAGTGTAAGTCGTAGAACTAAAATATGATCACCTGCTGCAAGTCCAGTACGAACCCTTCACAGGACGTCTTCGAGAAATACCGTTCATTGACCTGGATGGCCCAGTTCACTGCTTGAGTGACGAGTCTTGCGACCTCGTTGCTGACAATTCCTTTTCCTGAATTTGGCGGCCGTCTTTCTTTTCTTCTTTGATCCGAAACTAACCAGCAACCCGTTGAGTGTACAAATAAACTGCCCTAATATCATGAAAACCAAGTTAAATGCAGATGCGCCTCGTCCACAACTGGAAGATGTGATAAACCCCCCAATATGGCGGCTCCTAATGGCATGATGATGATAGCTGGCAAGGATTTCGCATATGGACTATAGCCTGACCATCTTTGCAGTTCGCCTTTCTGCTGGCGCAACACGATCCCCGTCCCCGGTGCTGCATCTCGTCCCGCTGCTCTGCAGACACGTGGCTCAGCTGTCAGCGTGACCACGCACTTCATCAAGCCAGCGGGCCAATGGACGGATCTACACACGTCAGCGCCTCGGCCCTGTAAAAGGAGGACGCACCCGGTCTTCCAGACATTTGGCAGCAGCGGCGCCACGAAATATCGACGCTATAGACTGACCATCTTTGCAGTTTGCCTTTCTGCTGGCGCAACACGATCCCCGTCCCCGGTGCTGCATCTCGTCCCGCTGCTCTGCAGACACGTGGCTCAGCTGTCAGCGTGACCACGCACTTCATCAAGCCAGCGGGCCATTGGACGTATCTACACACGTCAGCGCCTCGGCCCTGTAAAAGGAGGACGCACCCGGTCTTCCAGACATTTGGCAGCAGCGGCGGCACGAAATATCGACGCTATAGCCTGACCATCTTTGCAGGTTTGCTTGACTTCTTGTTGCTTCCTCCTTAGAAAGTGTACCGTCGCTGCTGCCACAGCTCTTGTCTGTGCTTGTTTGTTTTCTGGCTGTTGTGAACCAAGACTTAATGTCTAAAGAAATTTCCAAACTTTTAAATGAGCTTAAAGACGAACTTCGCAATGAATGGAAACTTTTCAGGGTTACTCTGGAACGGGATATTCGCAGTGATATCCGTGACATGCAAACGGACTTTAAGGGAGTAAAAGATGGCATGGACTTTATGAACCTTGAAATCGAGGACATAAAAAAAGAAGCTTGGCACGGTCTTGAAAGAAAATTCCGAACTAAAAAGAGAAAATGGAGCTCTTTCAAGAAAATGTGAAGAAATGAAAAAACGCCTAAGTGACTGCCAGGATCGGCTTACAGAAGCCGAACAATACTCCAGGAATGTAAATCTTGAAATCAAAGGCGTCATACGGAGCGACCACGAAGAGCTCACTGATGTAATTGCTAAGTTGGGTGAATCGATAGGAGAGCCTATTGTACGGGCTGATGTTGCCATTTGCCACCGCGTACCAACCCGGGACTCTGGCAAATCAAACATAATTGTACAGTTCGTGAGCCGCAGCAAACGGGATGCTGTTCTCGTAAAAGCAAGGAAAAGCGTCTTACAAATACAACCTTATGGCTTGGACTCGGAGGAACCCGTGTTCGTAAATGAGCATCTTTGCCGGGCCCTGAAGCGAACTCTTGGTAAGGCGATCGCAAAAAAACGCCAATGTAACTGGAAGTTCGTATGGGTGCGGAACTGGCAAGATTTTTACCCGTAAGAAAGAAAGCGCTTCCGTAATCACAATTGATAATGAAGCTGCACTTGATAAAATTTGTTAGTCCAGCTTCGTGCTTATGTCATTCTTTTCATCTTTTGCATGTCGTCTCGAATCAAGTACTTTGAAATTGTCTTGCCTGAAGACCTTAGTCAGTGTCTGCTAGTTGGAAATTTCACCCGTATTCTTCACTTGAATGCGCGATCTCTAAAAAATAAACATGACGCTATAACATCTTTTTTGAACCGATGCCGCGTGTCATTTGAGATAATAATGTTCTCAGAAACCTGGTATCAGCAGGATGCTGACATGTTGGTTTTACCCGGTTACAAGAACTATTTCTTAAACCGTCAGGATAAGAGAGGGGGAGGCGTGTCAATTTACGCAAAGACTTCCCTTAAATGCGAGTTGTTGAACACTTTTTCAGGACTAACAAGTGACTACGAGGTTTTAAGCCTAAAATTAGGAAACTACATCGTAACTGTTTTGTATCGACCACCATCGGGAGACTTTGGAAAATTTATCGCTTTTCTCGATCACTTTTTTGAACATGTTTTGATTAACAAGTTTAGCGTAGTTATGGGAGGAGACTTCAACGTTAACGTTCTAGATGATTCTTTTCAAACTATTGAGCTCACCAATGTGCTCAGCTCAAGTGGGTTTGTTAATTTAATTACGTCAGCTACTAGGATCACCCACACCACATCTAATGCAATTGATCTTTTTATCACGAATTGCATTACAAAACTACACGCTTCTGGAACCATGTGTGCTGATATTAGCGATCATCTTCCGATTTTTTTTGTCTCTGTTTAATCATGACCTGGAAAGAAAGGAAAGCTGGATGTGGATGATGCGTACATCGAGTTTTTAAATGATTTTCAAAGACTTTACAATTTACATTTTCCATTTAAAACTATAACTGTGACCAATAAAATAAGAAAACCTTGGGTGACACCCATACACATCAAAATGATGCAAAAGAAAGCCCCGCCTATACAAATCGTTTCTCACATCGAGAGATAACAACAAGCTGTTAACTTTTAAAAAATTTCGGAACGTCCTAACGTCTGAACTCCGGAAAGCGAAGACGTTGCACTATAAGCGCATGTTCGAGGATGCTACTAAAAAACGCCCTGATATTGTATGAAAAATGATTAACGAAGTCCTGAATCGTAGTAAGATTCCTCCTCGCATAGGCGAATTAAAAATTGATGGCCAAGTTTTGTCTGGTGTGCCTTTGGCGGAATATTTCAACACGGGTTTTCTAAATCTGCAGCCCAAACCTTATAATGACGGTGCCCTTTTGAAGCTCACGCGTAGTAGCCAAACCTTTTTTCTAGCCCCAACTGACGACCAAGAGATATTTAACATTTTTCTAGGACTTAAGAACAGTAAAAGCACAGATGTTGATGAACTACAATTGAAACCTGTCAAATTCGTGATGGATATCATTGTACCCTGCCTAACACACATATATAACCTGTCCTTATCGTCAGGTAAATTTCCCACTAATATGAAATTGGCTAAAGTTTCAGTAATACATAAAGGTGGTGACTCAAACGTTGTCACCAACTACAGGCCTATATCGGTGCTACCTGTGTTTTCTAAGGCACTTGAGAAAATTATCTTTATGCGCCTCAATGCCTTTTTTCTTAAACGGTCTGTATTAACAGAATTTCAATTTGGATTTAGGAAAGGTAAATCCACCGAGACAGCTTTACTGCTGCAAAAAGAAATTATATTACAAGGTATAGAAAAAAGGTTGCTTACATTAGGCGTGTTCATCGACTTTTCTAAAGCTTTTGACGTGTTAAATCATAAAACATTGCTGGCAAAACTAGACTACTATGGTGTTCGTGGCGTACCCCATAAGCTAATTGAGAAATACTTAAAAGATCGTAAACAGTCTGTTGTCATTAATAATCATGCTTCCTCTTTTCAAGAAGTTCCTTGTGGGGTACCTCGAGGAAGTATACTTGGGCCCTTTCTGTTTAATGTTTACATCAACGACATTGTAAGCGTTGACAACCAAGCACAGTTCATCGTTTATGCCGATGATGCGAGCCTTTTTTTTTCTGCGGATAGTGCCGACGAATTAATATGTCGCGCAAATTCTGTTCTTCAGAACTTCTTTTTATGGTCGGAGGCTAACGCGCTCAGGGTTAATGCGAAGAAATGCGAAGCAATTATTTTTAGATCTGTAAGTAAGCCTATCTTAACTCATAGCCCAATTCTACTTGGCAATTCGCAAATAGAAATCGTTAACCAGCACAAAATATTAGGTCTCTTTCACAAAATTTACTACTGCCTCCCTGCGCTCAGGGACTCTCTCCTCCGACCTCCCAGCCGATCTTCATCGCGGCTAAATCACCCGTGTCACGTTTCCCGCATCTCAGGCAGCACAACCTATTTTAACTCCTCCTTCTTCCCTCGTACTATTGTAGACTGGAACGACCTCCCCTCACTTATTGTAACCCTGACGGATCCCACCGCATTTCGCAACGCTCTTTGTTCTCATTTCTGTTAATCCCCACTGTGCCGTTCTATTTGTTTGTCTTGTGCTTTACTGGTTGCCATGTATCCATGTTTTCATCCCCTTAATCTCCCCATGTACCCAGACTAATTTGTGCATTTGCCGTTGCTCGTGGCAAGGCCACTGGATTTTTTTTTTTTTTGCAGCACCCCATGTATTCGCATATGTCGTTGTTACTGTTTTATGCTCTCGTGTTATGTACCCCCCCCCCCCCCCTTATGTAATGCCCTCAACGAGGGCCTTTAAGGGAACTTGAATAAATAAATAAATATGAATAAATAGGTGTATACTTTTCGGAACATGTGACCTGGGACGCTCATGTGAACTTTTTGATTTCTAAACTGTCTCGTATTGTCGGTGTATTTGCTCGTTGTCGTGGTATTTTGCCACTTCATGTTAAGTTAAAAATATTTCACGCATTATTTCAGTCTCATTTGAATTACTGTCATCTCATCTGGGGTACTACGACTAAAACAAATATAAATAAATTATTTTTGCTCCAGAAAAAGGTCTTACGACACATTGCGGAAGTACATTATTTTGATCACACTGAACCTCTGTTTACTAAGTATAATATCCTTCCTATTAAGCATTTGGTATGGATACCGCCTGATGTGTTTCATTCGTTTTGCACCGGCATCAGTTATTGAATTCTTATATCGCATTTCGCAATTAACTGAAAACCTCAGCATTGTCAGCACACGTCGTACAGAGTTTGTTCAATCTTTGTTAAATACATGTCTCACCAAGAACATAGATATATATTCGGCTAGCAAGAAAGACATCTTCCCGTATTTTATTTAGTTGGTTTTTGTTGTATTTTCAATTATTTTAAATGAATTGTAGTATTTATTTTCATGTATCTATATTCGGCTAGCAAAAAAGACATCTTGTCGTATATTGTTTATATGGTTTTTGTTGTACTTTCAATTTTTAAATGAATTTTAGTATTTATTTTCATGTATCTATATGTGTGCGTACTGTGTATTCATTTTTTTTTTCTCTATTGAATGCTGATGCCTGTAAACGGGGGAGCCTGAGCCCAGTCAAGCTGTTCTTGAACAGCTTTTTGCCTAGGCTCCCCTCCAGAATTTCTGGAGAATAAAAAGATTTGATTGATTGATGATTGATGTTAAAATACCGTTCGCGCCGCATCTAAACGAATTTTAGAAGTTATGCCGGCCAAGCGTCTTTGTTTTGGCACGGGTTAAAACATATCGCTCGTATAATGAAATGACTACATCTTGACAGCGCATCGGATTCCGGCGGAAGAACGCTGTTTTAAAGATCTCGTGGCAATGCTTTGTCTCGTCACTTTCACTTTTTATCGCAAAACAACGCTCTATGCAAATGGCCCGGTCTGAGGGACTTAGAACACATTACATGACATGAATTGTCAACGTTAAATCCCTGATAATACTATATAACTGTACTCACATTTGAAACTGTCAGCCACCGAACAAAGTTCCGGTAATGCCATTACAGCGAAACACGTTTCTCGAATGCTCAGTTGAAGACGATGAAAGAGGACTTCAAACAAAAATGAGGAAATGGTTGAACAGGCGGCATACTGGCCTTGCAAATCTGACAAAAATAAAAAAAAAAGTGAAAGGCGTTTACAACTCCCTGTAACGCCGAATCGGAGCGCAGCTCTTGAGGAGGAGGAGGGAAGGGTACTCAGGGGAGGGTATATCCCTACTCCTCCTCCTCCTCCTCCTCCCCTCATTCTTCAATCTCCTCGGGGGGGGGGGGGGGGGGGGGGGGGGGCAGGGTGTCAAACCGAAATTTTTATCGGTACGGTTCCGGTTCAGGTTCGCAGATTTCGGTTCAGCTCCGGTTCAGTTCCGGGGAGCAAACAATAACGGTTCGAACCGGTTTGAACCGCAAAACTGAGAATATATTTTCCGCGTTTCTTTGGCAATATAGCACTACTTCAACAGTGAAACGAGTATCTAGCTTTTTATCATTCTTAGAATCCACTTTTATTTTGAGGTAGAAAAATAAATTGCGTTATTTAATTTAAATGAAACAGTAAAAGAAAGCTAGATTAACTTATATGACTCAGCATCTATATTTCTTTTACCTCAGTCGCATATATTTTATCTGAATCTAAAAGTTATCAGTTTGGAGATTGCCTAAAATACCCGTTAATGCTACAACTTTGCGTCACAGTATTAAAAGTAGACTCCTGCTGTGCTCTTGAACTTAGGAATTAATTACAGTGCATACAATCATGAAATGAGCACGTCCTCGATATATATACCCTGAAATCTAGTTTACAAAATACGGTTTACGATATATATGATAACGACTCAACTGAGCTAAAAGCAATAATATTTTCAAAATGCCAAAACAGTTTTAGGACAGACCCTTTCATCTACCGTTTATAGAAACACTGAGCGGCAATAACAACGCTTACTTTCCTGACCAATATTCTTTACACTCAGGACTGTTATGCATGCAAATAATCATGCAGAAAAGAGGGACCTTTGTACTCAGATCGGATCTGGCCTAAAATATCGCGTACCGAAGTGAACAATTTTGACATAGCTTGGTTTGAGGTTTATTCTTGTCAAGATATCGGTCAATTCAATTTACAAATAAACATGACCCTCCCTATTTTTTATATTTTTGTTAAATAGAACAAAGTAGTATTTCATACTCTGCTCGTCATTACAGGTACTTAATTTGTCACTTTCTGACGGTCTGCGTGCGCAATCGTCATAGTTCCACCACGCGCCACTGTGTACTTTGTTTTCGTCCAGTCCACAGACACATCAAATTATTGTTTATCACACAAAAGGAGAAACAGACTTCTATATGTTTGAGAAGTTGTATATGCGTCAGGAAGACATATGTTATTTAAATCAGTTTCAAAATAAAACATTTGTTTAAGGTTCCTTCAAATCACTTCAATCGAGGATAAAAACGCCGGAAAAACTTTGCAGGGCATATATCAGATAATTTCGGGGTGCATTTACTTATGATGTATATCTTTAGGGTGATCGGCCCTTTATTTATGTTGTCAAGTCTCAGGCAGCAATAAAATATTTTTTAATGGCATTAATAATTTTGACTGTATGAAGTTCACATAGCCGCTTGAGACTGATATGGAAGGATGGTGCTCGAGAGTTTGCCATCTGTTGAGTGTGCGGAACCCGCTTTTCTGTTCACAGCTTGGCAGTGTAAAACACGGGGTCGCGGGCTACGCCAAAAAGGACTGTGTGCTCACATGACAGATCTGAAGGCAAATACACGAAATGTGCAGAAAGAGAGATTATAAATGGTATTCTTCTAAATCATCCCATACAGGACGCCTTACTGCAAAAATGAATGTATAGAAATGCAGGTTTTAAACGTAAACAGGTCTGACGGAACTCCGTCTGCTTGGGTCAACATTTTGAGAAATACAGACATTCACCAACTAAGTCATGAAGATTTAGGTGCCGGACGTTTCAATAGGTCGGGCTCAATAGGTCGACAGCAGACTTGTGCCTATCTCAAATACTCTACTCAAGATACTGTATCTTAAATACTTTTTGGAGTATCTTGGTATCTTGCAAATACCTTTGATAGAGAAAATTTAATACTCTATCTTAATTACAATTCCGAGTATCTTGTACTCATTATCTTAAATACATTTTGACATTCCGCCATTTTCCGAGTTTTTCGGTATGAAGTGGGGTGGGCGTGGCACGAGGAAACGTGAACATTCTTTCGAGCAACCGAGTCCTGTTGCTAGCTCCGATTAGCTACGGTGACTTAGATTGAGCTCGTAAAAATATCGCCTTCTTGCCGACTGTGACTCATATTTCAGCCGAAGGTTCGTACAATGAAGGTTCTCCCCTCGCCTTCCCAAAGGCGCCTTTTGTTTCCCCCCAAAAAATCCTCAAACTAAAGGTATGGTTTTACGGAAGTAAAGATGCCACCCGGAGGCGAAAGCAGACCGGGAAACGACCTACGAGAACAATGCAGACTTAAGTGTCAAGAAATAACAAATAGAAGAAAATGAGAAGTGGACACACACAAAAAAGTAGACATTTTTATTTTGCTTTTTGTATATTTGACCCTGCTAGGGCAAAACGTCAAGGTTTTTTTTTTCTTTGTGTTGTCAGTCCGGTGCTTATTGCTCTCGCGAACAGTGTCTGTAAGCGAACATTGATAAGCAGAGAACAGGACAGGAAACGAACTGCGAGCAGGGTGACGTGCCGTGGCTATTATGTGGGTTCTCTTTGTTATCCATTCACTCATATCCGTGTCTGATGTTCGTTTATAGTGAACTCCCCGTATAGGGAATATGGATTGTAGTTAAACGATGCGTCTAAGGTGCGCCGCAGGATGTGATATTCAGCGATGTCACTATCGGCGAGGCGCTCTATCCCGTTTGTTGTCCCCACACCTCAGTGTTTACCCAACACAAGGCCTGTGAACGTGCTTACAGGCCTTGTGGGAATATCCATGACGTTAGGTGCCGGATCTGTCTCGAAAGCAGTCTTCAGAGGATGCGAGCTTGACCCACTTCGGCTTTTGTGCTTAGCTGAGGACCGTGCATGCTGCATCGTTCATGCGGGCCGGAATGGTAACAAAAGAGCCCCTCCTCCCCCTCACCGGAGAACACGAACTCCAGCCAAACGCTGACGCCGCGTTCGGTTAAGTCAGCCGAGCGCTGAGCCATTGTATTTATTGTCCTCATCCATCTAGTTCTAAAGTTAACTGCTTGCGGCGCCACGGTCTGATCTTCTCCCCAATAGCTAAAGCGACCTCTTTCTTGTTGTCCCAGAAATGTTTTGTAACATCTATCAGTGATACTGCCACGCGCGTCGCCCAGCGAGCGCGTGGCCGGATGGTTACCGCGTTTGGCTGTCGCGCGGAGGCTCTCGCGCGGAGGCTCCGGGTTCGATACCAGAAAGCGGACTTCTCTTTTATTTATTCCTTCAACTTGACATTCTGGTAAGTTCGAGGATTTTGTCGTCTGATTGCGTTACGAAAGTTTTACGCGCCGAACTTTCTACGCCGAATGTTCCAGAAAAACACGCGGGTACAAAAGGTGCTCCGAGTGGGGGTCCGGAGTCGGTCTCGCCCCAGCGGTCGATCCCTCTGTTTCGCTGACATGGACGCCTGCGACGCTAGCCTTTCTCTCTTCTGTTTTGGGAACAAGTTCGCCCCATTAAACTTTTAGTTTCTTCAGTTATTCGGCGCGTCATCATTTATCATTCGTGACAATATTTTGCTCTTTATAGTCGGACTGCATAAAAAAGCCCTACGATACTTTTTTTTCGTTTTCTGTTGTTGCGTGCTAACAAACCATTCTGGTAACCCAGGCTTGCGTAGCTAAATAACTGCCGTTGTCAATGACGTCGATAAAAATTAAGCAATGCGAAAGTATCTTCAAATGTAACTGAAATACATTTCTAAGTATCTGTACTCTACTCAAGATACTTTACAGTGAAAGTAACTTGAGTAGTATTTTAAATACTTTATGAAGCAGGTATTTAGTAACTTAACTTAAATACTTTTATCGAGTATTTTGTCCAACACTGGTCGAGAGCCACTTAACCATCGGCGTATGTCGACGGACTAGGGCACTTGGAGAACAAAAAAGTCCGAGGACAGCTAAGCACTTATAAGTTGTGAAGGCGAAATCATGAATGTCCTTCTTCTGCTTCCTTAGTTCGCCGCTAGCCAATGGGAACCTATCCATCAGATTCCTGCTACACACGACATTGGGACGGTGGGAGGTGCCATTTGGCGCGGCTTCAAAGCTGATGACGTCGGTTCGCTCCATGGGACAGTTAATGGTTTCGCAGGCACCATGACAGAACAGCACACGACAAAACAGCACGCGACAAAACAGCATGGTCAAAACAGCACGCGTCAAAACAGCACAGCGTCAAAACAGCACGGCGACAAAGCAGCACGCGTCAAAATAGCACGCGACAAAACAGCACAGCGTCAAAACGGCACAGCGACAGAAGAGCACGTGCCGAAACAGCACGGCGTCGAAACAGCTCAGCGTCAAAACAGCAAACCGAAAAGACAGCACAGCGCCCCAAAAAATGTGTTTAGGAAATTATTGCGGTAAATATTTGTCGACTCATAAACTGCTCGGTTCTTTTCGGTTTATTGACGAAAATCAATATACTGACGAAAATGTAATATTTAAAAGCGTTTCCTTAAAATGTATAGTGAGTTAACCAGGTACTGATATTTGTATTTGTTGTGGCAGCCGACGCTACTTGTTCTGCAAGACGCACTGGGGCCCTATCGCGATCTGACATTATTTTCGTGTGCCCGTATTTGTACACAGGACGAACATGAGCATCACTACCGCGTCGGTCAGAAAGGCAAAATGTCAAAATCCAGAAATTTGCAAGCATTGTACTCAGTGCGATTTTTCCCCATTTTCACGACTGCGAGAGGTGGTAAATTCGCGACAACCACAGAAACGGCTATAAAACAGTCGTATTTATTCCCTTCTCTAGTAGACGGAAGCTAGGGTTGTTAAAAAGTGTGCGGCATTTACGGGCGCGCTTGATTTGCATTGTGCAGTTCACAATTATATTTTCCTCTTCCCTATCTCTATCCCTATCAGGTCCCTATCAGGTCAAAAACGCAGATTTCAACCTGAAGACCCCTGCACCCCCGGAGCTTTTGTTGAAAGTTGAACCGACCTCTGAGACAAGCTGAAAACTGCGAAAGGAAGTGGTCATATAGTCAAAAATGAGTCGCATCCCCCCGCCCCCCGACCCCCGCCCCCCCCCCCCCCCCCCTCCAAACGCCCTCGAAAATACTGACTTTTTTCAATTAATACTGACCTTTTCTTTTTCTGCTGACTATAAACGACATGGAAAAATCCGACAAACGCACCAACAAGAGCTTCGCTGAAGGAGGTTCGAACAATTGCACTCGTTTGTTTAAAGCTTTCCGCTGGATGCCGATCGGTAACTCCAGTTGTGATAAAAATCGTGGTCCACTACCAACTGCCGTGCCTTGTAAACTGTGGGTCAGACAGATCCAGTTTTTTTTTTTTTTTTGTGGTTATAAGTTTAGTCATCTTCAGCATATATTTTATTATGTGGACTGCTACTAGTATTCATCATTGTAACTGACTCTTGTAGCCTCGTGAAAAACCCGAGGGAGGGTCGTGACGCGATATTTTCTTTTTTTTTTGCAAGAGAGAGGGGGGGGGGGGGGGTTCCGTGTTGCGGAGTTTGTAAAGCTCTGAAATAGGCAATAAATTCCTTTATAACCTAGGGACCATAAATGAAAAGGTCAGGAGGTTCGATATTATTCGCGCAGAGAGAGGTGAAGAACGCGCTTGAAGTTGCTATATGCGTGCTGTTTTGTCGCCGTGCTGTTTTGACGCCGTGCTGTTTTGGCCCGTGCTCTTCTGTCGCTGTGCCGTTTTGACGCTGTGCTGTTTTGTCGCGTGCTATTTTGACTCGTGCTGTTTTGTCGCCGTGCTGTTTTGACGCTGTGCTGTTTTGACGCGTGCTGTTTTGACCGTGCTGCTTTTGTCGCGTGCTGTTTTGTCGTGTGCTGTTCTGTCGCGTTCCCGGTCTGGCATTAAAAGTAAAGGAAGCGAACGACACACCGTAGATGGAAAAGAAGCTGCAGCTCCCCACGTGCAAATAGTCGCCCCTGATGAAAATACCGAACCGACTTTGAAACGTTGGACACATAACTGTTCAGGACTTGGTTGGTTGTGGTCCGTATTTCTCTAATGGAGATGCGTGCAATGATGCTCCTAATTACACATAAATATCGCTAAGAACAGACAATATATTTCTAATTTAAATTACATTTGGACATCGGATTGCACGAGCTCGAAACTTCGCAGAATACTGTCTCGGGAGGCTAAAGTTATATTTGGTTTTACGTGCACTTGTTTTGCGGCCTCATTTTACAACACTGTGCTTTATCAGTCATGCGCACTCTAACAATTTATTAGGCTGCCGCATATCATCGCGAGACTACTGCACAACTTCACAATTTTGACATCCCTTTTGCTACACTTTGTTTCAGCTTAAAGGGGCATAAGGGACAAAGAAAACCAAATGCTCCTTCGAAAAGCGTGCCTATATCAGTGTCATACACGAGCGTTCTGTGAAGACATTGGTCTAGAGGGTCTAGAGCGACAGATAATAGCGATATGGAATTCTAGAAGAAGGGCTGGCTGAATCAAGCCCCTTCATGTTTTAAAAGTTGCGCAAGGTCCGTCGAGGCACGAGGCACGTGCTACGTGCATCCCTGGGGAAGATCATGGTGGAACAGCGCAGCACTGAGCTAGATTTAGGACGACATGCTCTTCCCGGAAGTGGCGCGCGGCACGTGTCTCGAGCATTTCCACAACAATGAATGGCGCCGCTTATCCCAGGATAGAGGGTCTTTATGGCTGAATAGCCGCAAGTGACCCCTTCAGGATCGCTAAACTCGTCAAACACAAAGTTGGGCACGAAGTTCGCAGAGCGTGCTGATTGGACTCTCGCGACGTTGGCGTCACGCGGGACGAGATGTCAATCATCCAAGCTCTCTCGGTGCTCACATTCCAGCGAGAATGTTAGGCACAAAGTTGTAGCGAGCTTCATCGGAGTGCGCGCGAGCAACACGGTAGGGCCAGAGCCTTTTATACTGGGAGAGTTCAGCGGGTGGGAGTGGCTTACGGCCCGCTAGGTCTAGCGGACTCAGAGGGCGCCGTTTCCGCCATGATGTGCCTCCCGGCGAGTGGGTCCCCATTGACATGCGATGTATACGCGTGTAGGTTTTGCCGTTCGGGCTTTTGTTGGCGTAAGGAGAATGTCTAAAAACAAGCATTTTGTGACGTTAATCATACGTTAATTATAACTTACCTCGCACAAACGAGAACTCGAAGTCGGCTTCCAGTCAGCCCTTTTTAGTTTGGTCTCCCAGATCTTGTGCCTTGCGCGGTTTTCTTTTCCTTGCGGGAACCGGTACATCCTGAACCCCTTTTTCGCGTTGTTCGAGCACCCAACGGCACTGCAGCCACCCATTTTGTTTTCTTCTAACGTCTGGCAGAGCGCAGAACGATCATTTTCATCGTCGTCTCTCGCTCCACGCTATACTCCGTTTCACCTTATGTTGTACCGCAGACAAGGCTAGAAGCGCGAGCTCATAGCGTTGGTAACTGCTCTTAACGCACGAGAGCTTGTGCCGCCGAGATGTGCCCTAGAGCAAGGAGCTCGCGCTTGTAGCCTTTCCTGCGGTACATCATAAGGTGAAACAGAGTATAGACGGCAAGGCACATCATGGCGGACAACGAAACTCGGAGTGCGATGCGCACAGTTGCCAGACTGTTGGATCAGTGCTGCCAGACTGGCGGCTGGATCAAAGAACCGCCGAACTCTCCCAGTATAAAAGGCTCTGGGTAGGGCCAGCCGATTGAACGGCTGCACTGATGACGTTGCGCCCGCGTGTCCCTACATCCCTACGCCGCGATAGAGTCAATGAAACGTAGGTTGTACCTAGGCGGGCTGTAAATACTCTGAACTTTCTCGTCGCAAGATCGTCGTTTGTGGAAGTTATTGCTGACGACAAAGTGACGTTTCACAACTTTGGGAAGGAGTTATTTGAGGCCAAAGTCTTCGCTTCGGAATCGAGGCAAAGATTAAACTTTGTGATATTGTGGAGCCGTGCGCGGTGTATGCGGTTTTAGAGCTCATCTTCCGCCACTGTCAACAACGTCACCGGGGTCACCCACAGGCGTTATGTATAGAGACGTCGGTAATGACTGAGAGGTGAGGGGGCGAGGAGGGATGGCGAGAAAAAGCTGTGGAAATAGGAAAAGAAAGGTATAACCAACAAAAGGACACTCAAATAAGGGTCAGGAAGGGCCGTAGAAATTTTTCGGGAGAGAGAGACAGAGAGAGAGAGAGGGGGGGGGGGGGTGATAGTAGTGAAGAAGGGGATATCCCTTCCCCGAATTTTTAGAGTGCAACTCTTATGCGCCCGTTTCGAGCTTGAGCGGCGTCGCTGTCGGCGTAACCGAGCGCGCGTTGCTTTATGGGACGTTTTTTCACTAAATTTAGCGGGGAAATTGACGTCACGTGATTTTAACACCAATTAAATTTCCCCGCTAAATGAGAGGGGAGCAGGATAGGAGGAGGGGGGGGGGTGGAGGGGCATACCCTTCCCTCCGTAACCTCCCCTCCTCCTCCTCAAGAGCTGCTCTTTAATTCGACATTACAGAGAACTGTAAACGTCTGTCTTTTTTTTTATTATAACTCTCTGAAATGCAATAGTCCGGGGCTGGGGCGATATCCCCCCCCCCCCCCCCCATATGCCCTTTGCGCCCCCTTT
The DNA here is from genome assembly GCA_013358835.2 of Ixodes persulcatus. NCBI lineage: Eukaryota > Metazoa > Arthropoda > Arachnida > Ixodida > Ixodidae > Ixodes > Ixodes persulcatus. The sequence goes on along the minus strand of JABSTQ010009689.1, from coordinate 157,146 downwards.
TTCGACGCCACTTGGGGAGGGGTGAATCACCCCCCTTCCCGTTCTTCTGTTTCGACAACCCTGCTTAGAGGCGTTCCAACTGAGCGATGACGAGGAACAGCACAGCGTGCTATTTTCGAAATTATGGTTCTAGAGATTCTGGAATTAAAACGGGGCGCGTTCCATGAACTTACGAGCGGCCATGACAGACTTTCAATCGTGAGGCTCGTGCCAGGGCTCGTTCTGTGCAGGCGCGTTCAGTGACGTGCTTTTATAGTTCATAACTTTGACGTCAGGGTCAGGATGATCAGTTGTGAACGACAAATTTGATGGTGCGTGTTCGAGTCGACGGTGAAAAGTTTGGTTGTGTACGATGAAAGCTTGGTGTCCTCGCGTTCTCGAAACATCACCGTCAATATTGACAAACTGACATTACTCTTATTTCTGTTGATGGACGCAGAATTAATCCCAGTTTGGCTAATCTTTGAAAGTCTATCATAAAATAATTTTATCTCCCACTGATGGGGGACAACTGCCCGGAAGCGAAATCCGTCCAAAGATGGACAATGCTACTCGGCTGGTAGTGACCTATACTCTGTTTCATACTTAGCGTGCAACAGTGTCAAAGCTACTGGTGCGAGCGCGTGGCTTCATCTATAGATTTGTTTGCGCGAGAACGCGTGCAAATGATCAACGAGATCAAGCCCCACGCTCGCGCCAGTAGCTTTGACAGCGTGGCACGCTATGTATGAAACAGAGTATAAACTTCGTTTCACGTTATGTGCGAGCGAAGTCAAAGCTAGAAGCGCGAGCCCAACGCTCTGAGCGTTCCGGCTTCGCACGTGCGCTCGTGCTCTTCAGGCGCTGTTACAAGCAGCATGCTCGAGCTTGTAGCGTCGGCTTCGCTCGTACATAAGGTGAAACGAACTATAGCCACGTCGGGCTACTCTGATCAAATTCAAAAGGCCGAGATAAATAAAAGGGACGACAGGAACGTTTTTTTTTTTTTTTTTGTAAATTCTGCTTTATCGGCGGAAATAAGAACGATATCAGACTATCAACTTTGACGGTGTTGATTTTAGAATGCGATTACCCAAGCCTCCGCTGTGCCTTTTAGAGACCATCAAGATCGCAGTGCTGCTCTAGCTCAGCGCCTAGGGACTAGTAGGGATTTTTCGCCCTTGCGATGAAAAACGTCACGAAGATATACGGATCTGCGGGTTTGTGAGAAAAGAAAACTTCGCAGCAATCTTTCGGCTCCTCCCCCGACTATGTCATAACACGAAGAAAGTTGTGTCTGACGAGTTTAGCGACCCTGATCTCTTCAAGCACGTGATTCTCACTCAAACTTTTGCTTGGAACACCTGTAAATTGGTGGGGCGTTCACATCTTCATAACTGGATGTCAATTTCCAACACTTAGGAAGATCGCGCATGGTTGTTGCACGCTCTTGTTTCGGTTCTCTATTGGTTCAGACCAAGGACGTCATCAACAAAAGAAATTATGCTGAATATTCTGAATCTATTTCACCTATTATGTTCAAAATACGTCGGATTTGTTTCTTTATTTTATGTTTAATGTGTTACTAGAGTCACACTCACTAGTAAGAGCGAACGAGATGCCAATTAAAAAATGGCTAGAAACGCTTTGCATGGCCCCTTCAAGTCCAGACTCAGCCGATGCTACAAGCGCGAGCATGTTCTCCTGACCAGTGCATGCACTGCAGGAGCGCTTGTGCTTGGCAAGAACGCTGAAAGCCCGGAGCGTGCTCTTTTAGCTTCTGCTACGCTCACACTTAAAGTGAAACCGAGTATTGTGTTGAGAACATCCCATTCAACCAGAAAACTGAACTGTTTAACATGGTTTGTACTCGACGTCTTCGCACTATATGCTGGTAGTCAGAAATTTCTTTTTGCTGAGAAACTCAAATCCCGTGGTGTACAATGCACGCTGCAGAGGGTTCGCGCTCAGTGAAACTCATGTATTCAGAAACAAAAATTATTATTTCTTGGTGCAGCGTCATGAGGAACGACGCGAGTGTCTGACATCATGAAAACCCGCTTTCTGGCAGGAGTGATTTTGCAAACGAAGTAGCTTTGCGGGATCACGCTGTCTTTTCTGCGCCCAAGATGCGGAGCAGAGAAACCTTTACAACACAGTATGTTTTAACCCCCCCCCCCCCCTTTTTCATTTTACGATGCTCTTCCAGAGATTACTTTTCATTTGTGAGGGACTCCCTCGTCCGTTTGGCCGGGGGTGCCGATTCAACAGTTATATTTGTGTCATTAGTTAACAGTAATCCTCCATTTCTTCTATTTTGCATAAAAAACAACAGTAAACTTAAAAAAAATAACTGCGAGAACTTGAGCGGCTACCTCTAAGGCCACTAGAATCTTTCTTTTGAGGTATCCCTGCCGTACACACTTGTAGTTTTATTTATCGTCAGACTAATAAGCCACATTTAGTCCTTTCAATCCTTCTATTCTCGGGGACAACTTTCATGAGACAGTTGAGCAACAACGAAAACATGTTTGGCTGCCTGAATGATGTGTACATGTAAAATGGTTCATGCGACAATTTTTGTGCTTTCAGTAAATACCGCTAAGAGCTAATCCCTGACGTGGATAGCTTTCAAAAACACAGTATTTTTCTCCCCTCAATAACAGACGCAGAAAAAATAAAGGAAAGAAATAGCTTTTCCCTCCTCAACTCGCGATTAGAACAAGCGGCGATGTTATCTGACGCTAATTGTACACCGCCAGTGTTATAGTTCGGCTATTCTCACCTTTGATTGAACACAAGCCAACACGAATGTTTGGCGATGATAATTGCCGAGAACCCGAGCACTCAACTCGGGCTCATGACAATCGAGTACGTCGCGATGCCACATGACTCGCCGTGAGAAGTCGTAATGGCATGTGATGTCACGATGTCAACGACGCTAATACATATATATTCCGCTGCAACTCAAGAAGGTTGGGCAAGGGAAAAAAAGGCCGGGGAGGAAGAAGCAGACGAAACGCTGGAGAAAAGAGGGGGAAACCTCCTCCTCTCTCCAGCGTTCCGTTTGCTTCCTCCTCCCCGGCCTTCCTTTCCCTCGCCCTACCTTCTTGAGTTGCAACGGACTATAATGACATACTCAATTTAAGCAGACTTGACGCGGTGAGTCACGCGACTACGTCACAAGGCCACGTGACGTGACAATATTTGACAGCGTATCTTGACACTATGACGTCACGTGACCACATGACACATGATTAATCGTAGTGCCAATACAAAAGCGCCACGAAAACCCACAATTTTTTATACTTTGAAATTCAGTATATGACAACTTGATCACTACATAAAAATACAGCTGCCAATTTTTACCTTTCGAAACACTCATTTTGTAATAAAAACATATTACCGTGAACCGTTTTGAACCGGTTACCGTTATATTTTTTTCCGGTTCAGTTCCGGTTCAGTTCCAAGATGGCGGCGAAGATTTCGGTTTTGTTCAGTTCCGGATCGGCTAAAAATAACGGTTCGGTTCCGGTTTTCGGTTCGGTTCGGTTCCGGTTCGACACTCTGGGGGGGGGGGGGGGGGGGGGGGGGGGGTCACGAAACCTCGGGGGGAGAGGGGAGGCTCGCGCGGTGCATTATAGGACATTTCCCATAATGCACCGCGCGGTTACGCCGACGCCGACGGCGACGCCGACGCCGCTCGAGCCGGAAACGGGCGCCTAAGAGCTGCGCTCTCAAAACAAGATCACAAGGAAACATTTTATTTTTTCCTTCTCCTCCCCCCGGCCTCCTTCCCGGAGCGTCGGCGAATCATCACCGAGTAACGTTGCCACCGGCGACCCATGTTTCTGATTTCTTCTTTTTACGGTAACACTCCAAACACGTTGATGAAAATATTGTTTCTCATTGAAATGGATCACAGGCGACCCTACAAACTATACTCCCGATGCAGCGCAGCAGTTGTCACACTTTCCTTCAGCGTGTCGGTGCACTCAAGCGGAAGGTCACGTGGTGTGCTCTTGGTGCTCGATTGGCTAAATGGCTCATCGACTGCAACTGCGGTCCATCTTGAGGTCAAACATTCGCGTACGCGTAGGCCTCCGTGCTACAGTGGCGCAATCCGCTCCGACAACTTGGACATTTCATAGCCAAGCGGCCAAGCAGTGCTTTGAAATCACCACCACCGCTACCGCGCCACAAGGGTCAATCCAAGAAACAAAGTTGCAATTGAGCCCGCCGTATGTACTTGAGCCTTTCTGTCAGCGTTCCGATCGAGATATGTGGACGAGCCAGTGCTGGGATTCTCGACGCTGCGAAGCTCGGGGATCTTGCTTGTGTACGAATCAACAAGCTGTAGCAACCAATAAGTATGCATACATCGAGCTCGCGCCTTTACATTAGTGTTGTTCATCAGGAAGTTTGTTTGTTTCGTGCGTCCATAGACGAAATATTACTTTTTGCAATTACTGTTTTTCTTAATACGCCTGAGTACGCGAGGTAAAAGTCAGAGGCGCCATTGAAAAGCTCAATTTTAACACACTTCTTATATCTTATCTGTACTGACCCGCAGCAGTGCACTAAGTGAAGTCCCCACCCGCTTGCATTTCACTAATATTCAACATCGCGCGTATGCGCATAAAGTTATCCTGCAATCATATAGGCACATTCGCACATACAAACCGTTTTAAGAAAGCAAAAGTCGAGCACTTGTGAGAAGAATGTCGCACCGTTCGCCGGAAGTGCGCCGGACGGGCATGAACCCCTATGCGGTGCTCCAAACGAACGAAATTATTCAAAGGGCGTTTGACGGTTGCTAATGGCCATAATATTTGTTATATGTTTGCTTTCTTCCTGCCTGAGTATGCCGAGATACTTTCAGACACACCGTTTAGGCACAGATCTTGGGCGTGCAGTAAAAGCTCGTCCAAAAAGGCTTAGCGAGGAGTAGGGGACGCTTGTTAGGGCCTCCGTCGCAGCTAGCCCATCTTAGCGTTTGCAAAAACTCAACCTTCCATCAGCATAAAATTTGAGTGGGAGATATATGATGACACGAGGAAGACATCATAGTAATTTTTGCGCAGTAGTGAGGGCGAATTTATTGCGCTTCCTTAAAAGTTCATATGCGTCAACGCTGGCCTCAACTTTGACACTCCTGTGAGGATGCGGCTTACTTCTCGCCCCATTAAGTAACAAGAAGCGGACGTTTGGCAACCAAATACGTGTAAGGCTCCGGGTGACCAAATTTCAGTTGTAGATTCACTGTATTAGACGGGATTATTGAAACTGAACTCAAAGATGCTACTCGTGGGGTGAGGTGACTACGCCCCAGTCTTACTACGTCTTGCATACGCACCCATAACCCAAGTGTTCGGGAACCAAGGAAAGTGACCCGGTCTTTGTTTTGTTATTGCTCCGAGAACGAGTGTATTGTACGTTTGTGACAAGTCAGATAATCCCCGAAAACGCAAGCAGCGCGCTCGGTCGCGGCTTTATAGCATGAGAGAAGCTGCCTCAGTCGCGAAACGAACTGAGTGGCCAACTAGTTCCCTGAGTGCACGGAGTGGTTATTTTGCCGCGATGGGGCGCGTCGGTTTTGGAAGAAGTCCCTTGAATCCCTCCGGATGTAGAGGCGGGAACTGAACGAGCTCGCTGACCACGCGGTCCCTTTGTGTCTCTGTTTTTGATGGTTTATTTTTATTACGTATGCAAAAAAAAAATCAAATGTAAAAATATCTGACAGTATGTAGATTAGTCTTGGCAATATAAGAAAGAAATACGCCCGCAACTTTTCCCTTTACGACCAATTATTGACACAATTGGCCTGAACCGCTTTCGTTGAAGTGGTAACCGCCACATCAGATTATGGTTTTGTTCCGGTTCGGTTTCAATATGAAGCGTTCGGTTTATGTTTGGTACCGGTTCGCTCTAAAATAACGGTTTTTATTCGGTTTTCCGTTCGGGTTCGGGCTTAGTTCGACACCCTGATATTTATTGCTTGGCAAAGCCCAGACGTTATCCACCGACTTCTCTTCACATACGTTTCTGATCCTAGTGAAGAAAAAAAAAAAAAAGACGGAGCGAAGTATTTTTTACAAAACTAAATCACGAAACCGAACCTAGCAGCATTTTTGTATGAACATCTTCTCATGATGAAATTCGCAGTCGGATGAGACGGGATACATAAGATTGCACTGCGTCCACTACAGCCGGGAACGGCATCGTATTTCTGGCAAGAAATGGAGAGGCTTACGCGGAATGGTAGAGGAAAGCCCGGAGACGCTTACAGACGATGGACGCTTTCGCCCCTTCCTCGCAACTCCTATCACAGACGCCGCCCATAAATCCCGTGATCTCGATCGAGTAGGTGGAAGCACTCTGAAATCTATGCAGGCAGAAAGTGAGGGAGAGGAGGAGACGAGAGGGGACGTCAGAACGCCGAGCTCTGGTTGGAAGGATTAGAGGGTAGACGAGAAGCTAGCAGCCTTTGTCTCCACTGCCATAGCCTCCTCTATTAGCGATGTGCGCGACCAAAAGCGTCACTGCGGTCAGCTTTCCACGATTGGCCAGACCATGGGCATATGAGCATTGTCAGATTGTCAACTTTGACAGTGTTAGTTTCCAATTGCGATGGCTCCTAGCTTCCACTGTGCTTTTTAAACACACCATCGAACTCGTCGTCGCACCTGGTGGTAAGTAGCCAGGATAACAACTGGTGACGTAACGGCGAGGCAAATCCCAGTCGTGACGTCAAAGATGGAAACCATAAGAATGCGCCACCGAAACATCTCGGCGCTAATACTCACAAAGCCTGGCAGTTCGACGAAGCAGCCAGTGCCCGGTCCCAGATTTGGAGCGCGAGGATCGGGTAGCACAGAGCATCAAAGAGTCATTTCTCGGGGAACCTGGACGTCAGCGCACAGCTTTTGCAGCGACGAGGACCTGAAACTCACTTGTTCGCTCGGGAGAAAAGTGTTTCGGCGCCTCGCCGCAGCGGGGCGCCAGTCACGTGGCTCTCCTCTCATCGGTTGTCTGCCGCTCCACCTTTTCCATTTCAGCGGCCGCTTCTCGTGGCGATCTGCCAGGCTTTGTCAGTATAGAGGGGGCTATGCCAGTGCACTCGTCGAACGCGTCCGAACGCGAACGCCAAAACCCGGACGCCGGCGTTCCGCGTTCTATGCGGAGCGCAAGTTCGTCTGCTTCTTGCACAGGGGTTGGATTGGAAGGATGGTTGGTTGACCTCGACGCGGTGACGTCAGAACGCCGAGCTCTGCTTGGCTTTGATTGGAAGGATAGTGGGTAGACCTCAATGCTAGCTGCCTCGAGGTCTACCCACTATCCTTCCAATCGGAGCCAATCAGAGCTTGGCGTTTTGACGTCACCGGAACCCCTGCGCACGAAGCAGGCGAACTTGTGCTACGCATAATCACACTTAGAGTGACTCAATGTCCTTCTGTTTAGGGCGATGCCATCGTTTTTAGTACCCGATGCCGACAGCACGCGCTCACAGGGAAAATACAAAGAAATCGCAGGAAACAAAATGTCGCCGTAGCACAGCCAGCGCCACAAGCGCGTGCAGGGACACGCTCTTTCACGCGCTTCAGAACAAAAAATAAAAATAAGCGTTCGAAACAAAATGGCCAGATGTCATCACCCCAAGCCAAGCGCACATGAAGGCACCCTAATCACACTATAGAGTGCGACCATAGAACGCCGGACGTTTCGCGTTCTATAATCACACGAATGACTACAGACACACTGTAGAGTTGCGAATATTTACGCTGGGAACGCGTCAATAAACCAACACTGCTTATACAGCAAGCAGAAAACGCGGAGTTCTCCGCGGAGATGCATGAGAGAATTACCCGCGAACACGCAGATATCTGCAGACAACTCTTGTGTGACAAATGTGACAGCACATTCATGAGAGGAAGAAACACGCCTCCGGCAATCTGTGTAGACTGTCTTTTGCACGACGCATTGGTAGTGGAAGGGCGGCTTCAAATAAAACCTCAAGAAGACATTCATCTTGCCGCTTCCCTTTGAAGGTTCCGCGTCAAAAAGAGGCATAAGATTACAGCGTTACTTCACTGTCAATATCAAGGACCACACGAGACCGTTCACCATATATCGCTCCACCTCGACGGCCAAGACTCGAGCGAGGGTGATGCCACCCGAAACCAACCGCTGATGCGAACGGACGTCCCCGGTTTTTTTATCGCTCTTTCGCTACAGAAGCCCCTGGCTCACGCCGCCTCATTGCCGAGCTACACACGTCAGAAGCTCGTACCGCTTACGACATATACACGTAACCCGTTCCCCGAATCGCGTGTTCGTTGATGATTAAGGGACGCTTAGTATTTCCAAATGGGAAAATGAGGGTGGGCGACGCGCCTATTGGACATCAATACCCCGCGGATTCGGATCGAATAAGCCGACGGCTACGTGACGTTCGCCATAATATGCGAGTGATTGCGTCAGGTATACGCTGGAGACCCATCTCGTCCTGGGGGACGCGAGCATTCCCCTTTTTGCTTTCTATCCCACTGCCGCCGACGAATCCGACGTGGCCAATCAGGCAGCAGCAAATGTGCATCGTCATAGCGCTCCTTGTCTTTGTGCGTTTGCTCTGCTCCTGATACATCGTACAAAATACGCGCTGTTCGACAAGATGACGGAAATACCTGCAGACAGGTCCCGAGTATGTTCGACGCGTGTGTGCTTCGTACTAATTATAGGACTCGGTCATTGACTGATTAACCTACCAATTAATCGATTAATGCTTAAATCGATTTTTTTTTTACACCGGTAAATTAGTTCAATTTCGACGAACCGAAAGAGGTTGGAAATTGAGCGCTTTCACCACGCAGGCGCGGAGGAGTATTCGCCTGTACAAAGGGCACAGTTTAAGTGAAATTTTACCCTAAAATAAATTGTTAGGGGTGAGTTTCGTGACTTGAGACGAGTGCAGAAGTTTACACGCGTTCCGGCCACTTCGACGCCGTGCGTGTGTTCGTTTAGCGCAGCAAAGGCTATTGCGAATAATCAAAAGAGGTGGCTCTCGACGGAGAAGATTGACGAACCTATTTGTCTCATGCAGCTAAAGTATTGATCTCCGAGTGTGAGTGCCTTTGAACTGTTTTCAACTATACATATGCAGGTTGATTCATAGTCAAAATTCTATATTGCGCCGTTTTAAACATATCCAGCGAAGCTAAACAAAAAAGAAGTAATTTTTACTTTTTCTTAGGTTATTTCGCATGGAAATGAAAGACACCAGTTAATCGATTAATTCTTCGGTGAAAAAGCAGGCGGTCTTTTGTAAATTGGGGGGGGGGGGGGGGGTGTATGTTTATACAGCCTAGAACTTGGTCTGCCTCAACGGGCGACGAGTCTCCCAGCTGTAGATGAGCAATTTAGCCAGTGCAGTACAACCGCTAGCCTGGGGTCTTTGACGTGCACCACGCAGTAGTGATAAACGACTGCACGCCGGTACGATGCCCATCCAGATCGAAACGGGCAGGGGTGGGGATTGAACTCAGGATCCCTGGTTTCTGCAGCGCGAGCTTTCGCTCCACGATCCCCACCCCCCCCCCCCCCCCCCCAAGGTCTTTTGTACTGATACGTTATAACATTACTGATCGCGGCTTACAGCAATCACACACAGCGAAGGCATCGTGAAACTGAGTTTACGCACGCGCGTGATTATAGCTTTGCCGGAAATAGAATACCACTAAGAGAACGCGCTTCTTGGAGACGCCTTTTAACGCGAAACGCTTTTTGACTACTTGCTCCGGATTTCGTCACTGCGCCGTTTCGTAAAACCGCAATTCGCGAAGCCAAGGCCCCGTGGCGTCCCATAATGCAGCTCGCGCAGTGTTGCATCACGGGACGTCACAGACCTGCGCACGCCAATTCAGTTTCCCCGCTAAATACATAGCGGGAGAAATTGACGTCACGTGACCTGATGTCACGTGACGTCAGGCCACGTGGCGTTTCTCGTGTGCAATACAATTTCCCAGCGATTTGGTGTATACTTTTCTGGTGCTGCTTGGTCGGCTTTGTCGGATCTTAGCTTCGCCTGCTGTAAAAGGAGCCCCTTAGCAGTGGTATTACAGATTTACCTCGCAGCTTTCGTCAACGCAAAGAAAACAAAACAAAAAAACAAAACAAAGAAACATGCAGTTTTAAGTACGTGTGAATGCATTGAACTCGACAGGTAACGTGAGAATAGTTTTCTTTCGCGAAGCCTGGGTGGCAATCTTTTATATGAATCGTGTATAAGAAACTATACAGCAACAGGAAGTTGAAGAAGGTGAAGCGATGTAACATTTTTTTTAGATATTATTGAATACTATCACCACTTACGTATGCCACACAGTGATAGTGAGGAAAGTTTTAGTATTGAGCAGAAGAAACAAAGAAAGTGGGGAAGGGGGAAGAGGGGGGGGGGAGGTGGACAGTTTTAGTCAAGTGTTACGGGAAGGGAAGCGGTAATGTGACTGTCAAGTCATCTTTGATTCCGAAGCTGGGCGACGTAAACTTCAACTCAGTTTATGTCAGTAAAGAGCGCTTCAAAAAAAAAAAAAAAACACTCCCGAACAAGTTTCATTATAAATTGGTCTTTTGCAGTGTTGTACGGAACGGCGTTCCAAGTTACGGCGTTCCTGGAACGCGTTCCTTTTAGGAGGAGCGAAGGAACGCCGCCGTTTCATTTTGCATCGGTGGAACTGGAACGGAACTCGTAACATTTTTTACTGGAACGAAAAAATTAACGGCGTTCCTTTTTTTCGTCCAGTGGGGGGATTTGAATTCTATTTTTAAGAGAGAAATTTGAAAAGTTTAAAAACAATATCTTTACGAAGAGCAGGATCTCGTTAACTTTTTGACTCCTTATCTTAGAATCTATTTTGTGTGGTACTTGCTTGGTAACAGTCGGGTGCAGGAGAGCTAGTGGAGATTGATTTTTTTTTTTTCAATGCCCAAAACGGCGGTACAAAAAGCAAAACTTTTAGTCGAAGAAAAAGACACAGAAAGAGGGACCTTTCAAACTCAGCTACTTCCTTTGCTTCCACAAATCCTCATACACCCAGAAATCTAAGGTCGACTGCAGCCATCACTGAACTTTCACAAAGAGACCTACAGATACAACAAAAAAAACAAGTTAGCAGACATCAAACGCACCCTTGTATCCCAAAGATTGGTGACTTAAAAGACACACCAAAATTAATCTTTAATCCTTCTTTTCTTGTGCCCCCCCTTCAAACTGATCAACAAATCCAACTTTCACTAAAAATGAATTTTATTCTTCAAGAATGATCTTCTAAAAGCCCTACCCTCTTCTTCACTTGCTCGTCTTGCGGACAGCAACATCGAGAAGCAACTGTGGTTAAGTTCGAACAAAGGACTTTATTAGGTTGAAACGTGTGAGGTTGCTGTAAAACGCTCGTAACAATACATTTGGCTCGTCTGAATCGCGCATCACAAACATGATTATGGTTAAAAGCTGAGATTTTTGAAGGTGAATATATCAACAAATAAAACTCTGCTTCCGCTTGTTTTCTTCTCCTGGTGCCCTTCCATCATTGCATTCAAAATCGCATGTTGCCATTTCATGGGGTAGATAAAAAAAAAAAATTTGCCTGATCGATCTAAATATGGTAATCAGCAAAACTACTATTGTAAAGTTTATTTAACGATACGTTTCATTTTTTTTTTTAGCTGTAACGGGAACGAGTTCTTTTTTCAGATATGGAACTTGTAACGGGAACGCGTTCCAAAAATTAGAAGGAACGAGGAACGAGATTTTGTTCCTTTTTTATGAGGAACGCGTAAAACACTGGTCTTTAGTAGCACGCGCGCACGCACGCACTCCTCCTCATCCTCCTCCTCGCTGCATTCCGCTGCGCCAAAGACGTATCTTGGAACACTTGCTCCCCGTATAATTTGTAAGTTTATTGATTCCGTAAACCCACGAAACACTTGTGAGGCTTTAAAAATAATGTGCTAAATTCGAAAAACGACGAAGGTACGCGTGTGGACAAATATTATGGCGTCGGAACTTTCTGTTATGTGTTCTGTCATAACAAAAGAGGCGCTGTTTGCCGCAAAAAAAATAAATAAAAATAATAAAGAAAAAGTTATCTCCGAGCACGCCTTAGGCTAGGTGGCGCAAGCTACCGCCCAGTACAAAGGGTATAGCCACTGACATCTATCCATCCAGCCTACAGCATATGTTCCAAGCATGTTTGCTTCATATGTCTGCACATAGCTTTTGTATGACTAATGCGAGAGGACCGCCAACCCGCCCCAGACAATCTCTGCAGTCTGTTGTTTTTACGATGGGTTCAAAGTGCGACCATGGCTAATTTAAATATTTTCGCAACTCCATATAGGCTCTTCAAGTTGCCCCTTGCAACGTTCGTGTGTGTGTGCGCGCGCGCTGTGTGCGTGCGTGCGTGCGTGCGTGCGTGCGTGCGTGCGTGCGTGCGTGCGTGCGCACACGCACACACGCGCGCGCGCACACACACACACACACACACTAACGTGAACTTGAATAATAAACACACAGGAATCGCAACGGATAAACCTAACACCCTATGGAGTAGCGTAATATTAGAGAAATTAGTCGCGTTCACGTAACATCGAGCAATTTCGCAAAACGTACGCGCATTGCCGCCGACGAGATTACTGAACAGCAACTCTTGCGTTTGCATCACTGCTTTAAAATCGCAAAGTTCAGCGGATATCCCTAAGGGATGCAAATGTTCCATCGAGTAAAAGAAAAAGACGGTTTCAAAAGAGGCTTGCTCCAAAGTAATTGGAAAACATACAAACGTCAAAACTCTTACAGGTTTTTTTTTGTTTGTTGTTTGTTTTTGTGGTTTTGAAGCGATTTAGGAGCGCTCCAAAACCAGCGTCCGCTTGGTTTGTGAGCGTCCGCTTGCACAAAGAACAAGATACAAAAAAAAAAATCGCTTTAAACCGTTTAACCCAAATCTACTAAGAGAATTGCATATCAAAAATATATTCTGCTCTTGAAAGCGGCAGCAGCCACCAACAGCTGTTTTCACTCCGAAGCACACTCCCATGGAAATATTGCGTGCAAAACGTTTGCCACACCAACAGCTTTGAAAAAAAAAAGAAGAAAAAAGAATTAGTATGTTTTATAGGATGGGGCTCATTATGTTAATTTATGCTACTTGCTTCATGTTTTTTTTTTCTTTGGCGTTCTTATCGGCTAATGCAGCAATCTCAATGGCTACAGAGCGACGATCAGACACTCGTACGTCCCCCACGTTAGGCGTTGCTGTCAGTAACTACAGTGTGGTCCCTAACATCCCCAAGAATCCGGGACACGCCGCTGCTTACAACTTGCGCCATCTCTCGGCAGTCACGTCAGCGGCCCAGCTTAACTCAAGGGGCAAAAAAAATATATTTTTGTAATTCAGTAAAGAACCCGCCGATTTTTTTTGCACTCGGAGGATTATAATATTGACCTAATGGCCCGCCTATTTTAAGAAATTCAATGCCACACGACCATTATATTTTCTTCCTGAATTAATGAACCGGTTCCCACAGACCCCCATTGAAAAAGAGACCATGACATTCACTTCCCAGGAAGAAAGTCGTGGCGCCACAGACACTTGAAGTCGAATACGATTATTTGATTAATCTTAGCTTTAATTGATTCCAGGAGAGCATTTTGAAATTCACGTTTAATCTTGAGTTATCGAGGTCTAAAGTTCCGTGATAATCGAGAGCTTGCAATAGTGTGAAAACATGGATGGGCCAGCACGGATTTCCCGCTCAAACCTTTTTGCGAATATTTACTATTTCAAGAGATTAAATATGTATTAATGCGAAAGCATTAACTGTCCCGTGGAGTGAAGCCGGCGAAATACGCCACCTAAATTCCCATTGGCTGAGTGTAACGAGACCTAAATTCCCAATGGGTGCGACGCGTCATGTGGCTCCATAGCAACGGGGTCATCGTTGCCGAGGAGCCAGCCAAACTGCTGGCGGCGCAGGGGTAAGGGGGAGGGGCTGGGGCGGTTATGCCCTGGGCTCGCGTCACGCTTTGAGGTCTAACGTCGTCAACCGGTACGCGCAGATGTATTACGTGAAGGTGGAAAGCGGGTATGCGATGGCCTGACGTTAGGTCTATCATTACGCTTTAAGGTCTAACGTCGTCAACCCGTACTTTGAGATCGTCCTAGACGTCGTCTTTGGAGTCGTCCTTGAGGTCGTCCTAGACGTCGTCCTCTAGGCGTCGTTCTCGATGTCGTCCTAGACGTCGTCCTCTAGGCGTCGTTCTCGACGTCATCCTAGACGTCGTCGTTGAGGTCGTCCTCCGCGTCGCCCTAGATGACGTCCTTGACGTCGCTCTAGACGTCGTCCTAGATGTCACCCTCGACGTCGTGCAAGGGGTCGACTTATATGCCTTACTTGGCGTCGATCTCTGGGACGTCGTCCTCGACGTCGTCCCATACGTTGTCCTCAACTTTAATACGTGTAGAAGCATTACTATACTTCGTTTCACCTTATGTGCGAGCGAAGGCAAAGCTGGAAGCGCGAGCACGAAAGCTCCGTGCGTTGAGGCTTTGCTCGAGCGCGCGCGCTGGGGAGAAACGCAAAAAGCGCTGGTCTCGCGCTTCTAGCTTTGGCTTCGCTCGCAGATAAGGTGAAACGAAGTATAGAAAACATTTCTCCCGCGGGACTATAATGCTTTCGCATTTCAATGCATCGCTCGGTATGTATAGCATCACATTCCAGGAGACAATTTTGATGATTATTAGAATTGTTTGTTTTTTTGTGATTTTTTTACTCTCGTCCCTTGTACAATAAGTCGGCTCTCTTCGCTGTGGAGACTAAGTCCGAACGAGTTTTTTGGGCAGTTGCCCCTCGCTGAGGAAGCCACACAAATCATCTGACAAGATTAATTTTTCTCCTATCACGTACCTCTGTATGCCTATTTGTATATTCCGGGAGAGCATTTTGATATACCTATAATTATTTTTCTGTAAATTTTTTAATCTGGTCTCTCGGAACAAACGTCGGCACTCTTCGCTGTGGAGAAGTCCGAACGAGTTTTTTGGGCAGTTGCCCCTCGCTCAGGAAGCCACACAAATCATCTGACAAGATTAATTTTTCTCCTATCACGTACCTCTGTATGCCTATTTGTATATTCCGGGAGAGCATTTTGATATTACCTATAATTATTTTTCTGTAATTTTTTTAATCTGGTCTCTCGGAACAAACGTCGGCACTCTTCGCTGTGGAGAAGTCCGAACGAGTTTTTTGGGCAGTTGCCCCTCGCTCAGGAAGCCCCACAAATCGTCTGCAGGACAAGATTAATTTTTCTCCTATCACGTACCTCTGTATGCCTATTTGTATATTCCGGGAGAGCATTTTGATATTACCTATAATTATTTTTCTGTAAATTTTTTAATCTGGTCTCTCGGAACAAACGTCGGCACTCTTCGCTGTGGAGACTAAGTCCGAACGAGTTTTTTGGGCAGTTGCCCCTCGCTCAGGAAGCCACACAAATCATCTGACAAGATTAATTTTTCTCCTATCACGTACCTCTGTATGCCTATTGTATATTCCAGGAGAGCATTTTGAAATTCACGTTTAATCTTGAGTTATCGAGTCTAAAGTTCCGTGATAATCGAGAGCTTGCAATAGCGTGAAAACATGGATGGGCCAGCACGGATTTCCCGCTCAAATCTTTTTGCGAATATTTACTATTTCAAGAGATTAATATGTATTAATGCGAAAGCATTAACTGTCCCGTGGAGTGAAGCCGGTGAAATACGCCACCTAAATTACCATTGGCTGAGTGTAACGAGACCTAAATTCCCAATGGGTGCGACGCGTCATGTGGCTCCATAGCAACGGGGTCATCGTTGCCGAGGAGCCAGCCAAACTGCTGGCAGCGCAGGGGTAAGGGGGAGGGGGTGGGGCGGTTATGCGCTGGGCTCACGTCACGCTTTGAGGTCTAACGTCGTCAACCGGTACGCGCAGATGTATTACGTGAAGGTGGGAAGCGGGTATGCGATGGCCTGACGTTAGGTCTACCATTACGCTTTAAGGTCTAACGTCGTCAACCCGTACTTTGAGGTCGTCCTAGACGTCGTCTTTGGAGTCGTCCTTGAGGTCGTCCTAGACGTCGTCCTCTAGGCGTCGTTCTCGATGTCTTCCTAGACGTCGCCACCTATGCGTCATTCTCGACGTCATCCTAGACGTCGTCATCTAGGCGTCGTTCTCGACGTCATCCTAGACGTCGTCGTTGAGGTCGTCCTCCGCGTCGCCCTAGATGACGTCCTTGACGTCGCTCTCGACGTCGTCCTAGATGTCACCCTCGACGTCGTGCAAGGGGTCGACTTATATGCCTTACTTGGCGTCGATCTCTGGGACGTCGTCCTCGACGTCGTCCCATACGTTGTCCTCAACTTTAATACGTGTAGAAGCATTACTATACTTCGTTTCACCTTATGTGCGAGCGAAGGCAAAGCTGGAAGCGCGAGCACGAAAGCTCCGTGCGTTGAGGCTTTGCTCGAGCGCGCGCGCTGGGGAGAAACGCAAAAAGCGCTGGTCTCGCGCTTCTAGCTTTGGCTTCGCTCGCAGATAAGGTGAAACGAAGTATAGAAAACATTTCTCCCGCGGGACTATAATGCTTTCGCATTTCAATGCATCGCTCGGTATGTATAGCATCACATTCCAGGAGACAATTTTGATGATTATTAGAATTGTTTGTTTTTTTGTGATTTTTTTACTCTCGTCCCTTGTACAATAAGTCGGCTCTCTTCGCTGTGGAGACTAAGTCCGAACGAGTTTTTTGGCAGTTGCCCCTCGCTGAGGAAGCCACACAAATCATCTGACAAGATTAATTTTTCTCCTATCACGTACCTCTGTATGCCTATTTGTATATTCCGGAGAGCATTTTGATATTACCTATAATTATTTTTCTGTAAATTTTTTAATCTGGTCTCTCGGAACAAACGTCGGCACTCTTCGCTGTGGAGAAGTCCGAACGAGTTTTTTGGGCAGTTGCCCCTCGCTCAGGAAGCCACACAAATCATCTGACAAGATTAATTTTTCTCCTATCACGTACCTCTGTATGCCTATTTGTATATTCCGGGAGAGCATTTTGATATTACCTATAATTATTTTTCTGTAATTTTTTTATCTGGTCTCTCGGAACAAACGTCGGCACTCTTCGCTGTGGAGAAGTCCGAACGAGTTTTTTGGGCAGTTGCCCCTCGCTCAGGAAGCCACACAAATCATCTGCACGGACAAGATTAATTTGTTCTCCTATCACGTACCTCTTGTCTGCCTATTTTGTATATTCCGGGAGAGCATTTTGATATTACCTATAATTATTTTTCTAGTAAATTTTTTAATCTGGTCTCTCGGAACAAACGTCGGCACTCTTCGCTGTGGAGACTAAGTCCGAACGAGTTTTTTGGGCAGTTGCCCCTCGCTCAGGAAGCCACACAAATCATCTGACAAGATTAATTTTCTCCTATCACGTACCTCTGTATGCCTATTGTATATTCCGGGAGAGCATTTTGATATTACCTATAATTATTTTTTCTGTAAATTTTTTAATCTGGTCTCTCGGAACAAAACGTCGGCACTCTTCGCTGTGGAGAAGTCCGAACGAGTTTTTTGGGCAGTTGCCCCTCGCTCAGGAAGCCACACAAATCATCTGCAGGACAAGATTAATTTTTCTCCTATCACGTACCTCTGTATGCCTATTTGTATATTCCGGGAGAGCATTTTGATATACCTATAATTATTTTTCTGTAATTTTTTTAATCTGGTCTCTCGGAACAAACGTCGGCACTCTTCGCTGTGGAGACTAAGTCCGAACGAGTTTTTTGGGCAGTTGCCCCTCGCTCAGGAAGCCACACAAATCATCTGACAAGATTAATTTTTCTCCTATCACGTATATCTGTATACCTAGTTATATATTCCGGGAGAGAATTTTGATATTACCTATATTTATTTTTCTATAAATTTTTCAATCTGGTCCGTCGCACCGCAAGCCGCGTGTATTCGCTCCGAGGACTGAGTCCTAACGACATTTTTGGCAAGTTCCTTTTTGCTCAGGAAGGCGGAAAACTCGCCTTAGAAGCTTCAGCTGCCACTATAGCGTAGCTGACTATATATATTACGCTAGTCTGGGAGAGTACTTTTATATTTTGTCTAAAACTGTTTTAGTGAGTTTATGAATGATTCGTAAATCATAAATCTGATTATTTGCTGTAGATACTTAACTTGTATATCCTAAAGTTGCTCTATGTCAAAGTACGCAATTTTTCTGTATGTATCTCTGATTCCACAAGACCATCTGAGGCAAAAGCAAACAGATTGTCATTAGACTTTTCTGGCTGTGGGCATGTGTTCTGGCTGTGGACATGTGAAAAAATATGTAAAAGTGTTCATTATAAACTTTGTGAATATTATTTTTGACGGTTGATGTCAAACTCGTTGCTGCGAATAATACTAGTGATGGACGTGAAAATAGTTTTGAATTCACATTTTGAAACAGTCCTAGACTTTTATATTCGTCCACCTACATACCACCCTTTCACAATTTGTGCGCCTTAAAAAAAAAGAAAAGAAAAAAAGGCTGGGTTCACGACTGAAACAGCAGCCAACAACTGCCAGGGCTCCGTGGGGAATCAGGCAGGAAGAGTATGCGCGGGTTTTTGTGATGAGTTTGTTAAGTCGAAAGCTCATCCCGAACCTGTGAGTTGAGTAACGTGACGTGTCCGCTCGCACCACTCGGCCGACGGCGAGGCGTATCCGGTTCTCCGCTCGCAGTGCTTGCTTTTTCGTTTTGGGGAGCGGTGGGGACTGGTTTCCCAAGGCTGCGATGTTCAAGTTCGACAAAATGTCGGGGAATCCAGCGGCATTGTCCCAAGATCGAACACTTCGGCGCTGTCGCTGGGCGCCGCCATGGTGCCGTGGATTTCGCTTACTATTGGTAGCTGCTAGCGATGATAGCGCGTTGTTAGGGCTCTTGACTGCGGTTGACTGCGTGTCAGCGCAACTGTTTGTACAAGCATGGCGCAAGCGCTCTTCGCAACGCAACGCGTCCGCTTGCCGCTACGGAACGCACCGCGCTCAAACACAGATGTGCGTATGGACCTTTAGGCGTGCTTCAGACATTGCGTTTGCTTGCGCTAATCCCCACTGAGTCCGCTTATTTGTATATTCCGGGAGAGCATTTTGATATTACCTATAATTATTTTTCTGTAATTTTTTAATCTGGTCTCTCGGAACAAACGTCGGCACTCTTCGCTGTGGAGACTAAGTCCGAACGAGTTTTTTGGGCAGTTGCCCCTCGCTCAGGAAGCCACACAAATCATCTGAAAAGATTATTTTTCTCCTATCACGTACCTCTGTATGCCTATTTGTATATTCCGGGAGAGCATTTTGATATTACCTATAATTATTTTTCTGTAAATTTTTTAATCTGGTCTCTCGGAACAAACGTCGGCACTCTTCGCTGTGGAGACTAAGTCTGAACGAGTTTTTTGGGCAGTTGCCTCTCGCTCAGGAAGCCACACAAATCATCTGAAAAGATTAGTTTTTCTCCTATCACGTATATCTGTATACCTAGTTATATATTCCGGGAGAGAAATTTGATATTACCTATATTTATTTTTCTATAAATTTTTCAATCTGGTCCGTCGCACCGCAAGCCGCGTGTATTCGCTCCGAGGACTGAGTCCTAACGACATTTCTGGCAAGTTCCTTTTTGCTCAGGAAGGCAGAAAACTCGCCTTAGAAGCTTCAGCTGCCACTATAGCGTAGCTGACTATATATATTACGCTAGTCTGGGAGAGTACTTTTATATTTTGTCTAAAACTGTTTTAGCGAGTTTATGAATGATTCGCAAATCATAAATCTGATTATTTGCTGTAGATACTTAACTTGTATATCCTAAAGTTGCTCTATGTCAAAGTACGCAATTTTTCTGTATGTATCTCTGATTCCACAAGACCATCTGAGGCAAAAGCAAACAGATTGTCATTAGACTTTTCTGGCTGTGGGCATGTGTTCTGGCTGTGGACATGTGAAAAAATATGTAAAAGTGTTCATTATAAACTTTGTGAATATTATTTTTGACGGTTGATGTCAAACTCGTTGCTGCGAATAATACTAGTGATGGACGTGAAAATAGTTTTGAATTCACATTTTGAAACAGTCCTAGACTTTTATATTCGTCCACCTACATACCACCCTTTCACAATTTGTGCGCCTTAAAAAAAAAGAAAAGAAAAAAAGGCTGGGTTCACGACTGAAACAGCAGCCAACAACTGCCAGGGCTCCGTGGGGAATCAGGCAGGAAGAGTATGCGCGGGTTTTTGTGATGAGTTTGTTAAGTCGAAAGCTCATCCCGAACCTGTGAGTTGAGTAACGTGACGTGTCCGCTCGCACCACTCAGCCGACTCTGCGAGGCGTATCCGGTTCTCCGCTCGCAGTGCTTGCTTTTTCGTTTTGGGGAGCGGTGGGGACTGGTTCTCCCAAGGCTGCGATGTTCAAGTTCGACAAAATGTCGGGGAATCCAGCGGCATTGTCCCAAGATCGAACACTTCGGCGCTGTCGCTGGGCGCCGCCATGGTGCCGTGGATTTCGCTTACTATTGGTGAGCTGCTAGCGATGATAGCGCGTTGTTATGGGCTCTTGACTGCGGTTTACTGCGTGTCAGCGCAACTGTTTGTACAAGCATGGCGCAAGCGCTCTTCGCAACGCAACGCGTCCGCTTGCCGCTACGGAACGCACCGCGCTCAAACACAGACGTGCGTATGGACCTTTAGGCGTGCTTCAGACATTAGAGAGTTTTCGTAGATCGCTTTCGCCGTCCCGCAAAGCTCTCCGCAACACGCTACGCTACCCGGAACTCTGCAGTCAAGGCCATCGGCTAGCAGGCGCATTAGCGGCTTCTTCGTTGCGGAGGGCTTAGCGGAGTGGGAAACGCGGTCTACGAAAACTCCCTATTGTGTTTGCTTGCGCTAATCCCCACTGAGTCCGCTTGAGACGGCGCGAGCTACCGTTCTACGGGGATTATCGTAATATCTTTACAAAAGACGCAGGCGGACGGAACGCAGTCAAACGCTAATAGGGAGTTTTCGTAGACCGCGTTTCCCACTCCGCTAAGCCCTCCGCAACGGAGAAGCCGCTAATGCGCCTGCAAGCCGATGGCCTTGACTGTAGAGTTCCGGGTAGCGTAGCGTGTTGTGGAGAGCTTTGCGGGACGGCGAAAGCGAATCTACGAAACTCTCTAATGTCTGAACCGGCCTTTAAAGGGCCCATGAAACGGAATTTCGGGCTGGAATGAATCAATTTATATTGGGATTTTACTAATAGCACATCGTTCAGTGGGCTAAAAGAAAAAAAGGTAGAAAGTCAAAGCGTGACTTCAGTACGAAAATTTGAAAAACACAGCGGACTATTTCGTAAATCCTTCCCTTCGTAAGCTCTCTGCCTTTTCACTGTGATACATCCGCGGACCCCCCAGCGCGTCACTGGGCCCAAACGAACGTCACACGACACCGGACCTCACTTATTCCCTTCATCCCTAAGCTGACATTGTGGTGGAAGCTACGCGCTTGCCGGACCAATCAGTCACCCCCCTTTCATCACCTGTCTCTGCGCGTGGGTATGCGCGAGAGAGCGTGATCACGTGGCAAAGGTGTGGCTGGCCTAAGGAGCATGTAACTTTCATAGCACTGTCAGCTTCGGGGTGAACGGGGTGGGGATAGCAACTTTTGTCTGAATTTTGAGCGACGGGCTAATCTTCTAGGGGGAGATGGATGTGTCCGGATTACACAAACGATGAGTCCGAGCAAGAGGGGACTCCCCCTTTCCGTCTTCTGAACTGTTCGGTAGAATGCGCGATTTATGAGTTGAGGAGGAAAGCTAAACATGAAAATATTGGAAAAACGTTTCATGACTCCTTTAAAGGGCAACTCCGCTCAATTCCAAAGATTTCGGGATAATGAGTGATTTCGAATTAAAAAGCCCTAATAAAAGACACTACGTCGTTTGCTTCGCGAAAAATGGGACATATATTTTTAAATCTAATTTTAAACACGAGCGGAAATCGAAACCGAAACTTCGACTCCGTCCGGCAACATTGGCCTCGGGCCGCCAAGTACATGGCCATCACGTGGTACGAGATGTCACGTGATCCTCGGCCCAACGACGGGCGGGATGGGGGCGGGCGTGTGGTAGGCGCGAGTGTCGTCTGCACTGCACTCTTCGCCATGTTTTGGTCTGCGCAACAGCGGCATAAGTCTGCATGCGTACGTGGTGTCCGTGGTGTGGACGAAACTCCAACAGACAATAACCACAAACGGTGAGACGACGACGGTGGTTGTGACGCGGAAAGGGGTGTCCAAACAGGACACTACAAAACGCACGACTCCGACAAATCGTGAAAATTGAAGCGTAGGCGTCCGCTTCAATTTTCACGATTTGTCGGAGTCGTGCGTTTTGTAGTGTCCTGTTTGGACACCCCTGAAGACGGCGGTAACGGCGGGACCACGGCGGGCGGCCGGACGGCTCCTAAGAACGCCAATCACGTGGACAACGCTGAGCGCCGAGAGGCAACGTTGCTGACGTCATGCGCTGCGCTCGCCCGGAGAAGTAAAAACAAGCAAAAGGCGGCCATGAGGATGATGTTTAGCTCAATGTTGGCTCCGCTCATGCCGTAGCCTTGACTGCGCTGTTGGTTGCGCCTGAATTCGCCCGCTCGAGTCAGCCGATTTCGGCAACTTGGCGAGTTGCAAAGTTTGCAGGACCGTTTAAGAAACATTTAGACAGAACTGCGTCGTAATATTTGACGTGTGGTCTTCCTAGGTGATACTGAAGAGGACTGCATTGTTTTTTTCAAAACCAAACATGAAGCGGAGTTGCCCTTTAAGCGCAAAACACATATGTACGATGATCCGTCCGATCCGACGTCCGATCGCTGCTCCGACTCGCCGCAAACGATTATCCGAAACACATGCTTCCGACCGAGCTTGCGACGCGTCGTTCCGACGGTTCCGATCTCCTCCGCCCAGCTCCGTGACCAATGCGTGTTGCCCGACTCCCTACGATCGCTTTTCTGCAGTGGAAGGGACAGGCACGCACACGTTCCCTTTTCCATTTTGAGCGCTGAATAAAGCTGTGCGCGGGCTCTCCTCCTCTCCCCGGAAATGTCAAGAAAAGGAAGAGGGACTCGCAACCGGATCCTTGCTCCTGAATAGCCCGTTCCCCAAAACGTGACGGCCTCATGACGTTCCCGCTACCTGCGTCGTCATTTGCCGCGGCCATCCGACCACCGCAACCCCCCCTGGACAGTCGGTCGCATGACGCAACGCCGTTCCGACGTTGCGTGCGACACGACCAAACAAGCTGCGTCCGACCGTCGTATTGCCTGATCGGACGCCGGGTCGGACGGTTTCGTCGCACATGTGTTTCGCGCTTTAGCCATATCTCGCGTGTCTTGTGGTATCAGTTGTTATACACCAGCACAATGCGTCTGTCGGTTTCCTCCAAAGCACTTGAGTGTACTTCTTCCCCTGGACTCCTACACACTCACTTATGATATGCGCGCGATCGTGCCCAATGCCAGGTGCCTCGTGACGAGATTTCAAGCTCGCAACAACACATGCAGTTTTAGCTAAGTGCAATAAACAAAAATAACTGAGTGGTTTTAACGTCCCATGCTCATTCGGATGGGACGCCGGATAAAACCAAGCGTCTGTGTTTCCTCCAGCTCTCGCTTGTCACGGAGAGTGACAAGCGCGAGCTGGGCGCGGGGCTTCTCCTGCTGGCCTTCGCGGTGTGATTCAACACTTGGTACCACCTGGGTGCCTTCTGTACCACCTAATGCCAATTATTCACCGCGCGCTCGGCATGGGTTGATATTACGAGAGCAAAAGAGTGCTTCATACCCCAGTGGACTTCCGGTGATGGATGTATTTATTTGTTCATCTGCAACGCAAAGCGTGGTTCGCGTTGCGGATTATACCTTTATATGAACGTACTTGCGTTTCGAGCTGTACAGGAAACAAAAGGACGCAAAAAGAATAGTTAAACGAAGATGAAAACCAGAAGCGCGCAGGGGATTGCCAATAGTGGGCGGTTGTGAGCTTGTTTACAAACAGAAAAATATATAGCTGACACGATTATGCCACCGTTCCACGGCCAAAGCTATAATTCGCCTCATCCTAGCATGGGAAAAAATTGGGGTGTATCTATGTTTATACAGCTTAGAACTCGGTCTCCTTCAACGGGCGACGCGTCTCCCAGCTGTAGATGAGAAATTTAGCCAGTGCAGTACAACCGCTAGCCTTGACTCTTTAACTCAAGGCTAGCGGCAACGACCGCACGCCGGTACGATGCTCATCCAGATCTAAACGGGCAGGAGTGGGGATTTAACCCATGATCCTGGGTTCTGCAGCGCGAGCTTTCGCTCCATGTACTCCGAGCTGGTGTAACAGAACACTGTACTGGTGTGCTCTAGCACACTCAGCCACCTTTCCCCGTTTTTCTTTTTCTTTTTTTTTTATTACATGGGAGAAGTCGGCCACCGATCCCTCCAACCTTAGCATGGACTAACTCCAAAGGCTGTGCACGTGTGCGCGATAACCATTGGCCGCCCCGACTGGCCCTCGCTGCGCGAGCGCTCGCGCAGCCACCGAGGAGTGACCCAAAGCAATTAGCTCGCGCCTATGCATGACTAAACATAGTCAATGCTAAGGTAAGACGAACTTCAGCTCGATCCAGAAGACCCTGTCTAACACACTCCAAAGATAACAACGAGAAAGCCCAGCCTCAAACAGACGCCTTAGCATCGTTTTACTACTGTGTATACTAGAATACGGGGTAGTGTTTGGACCGGCGCGGCTCGGCAATGGGAGCATGTGAGGCTGCGCGCGTAGACAGCAATCGCGGCGGAGCAGTCGATAGGGCAGCAGAAAGTCACTGCAGTCCGCACGTTCCGCCGCACGTGCAGGTGCACGCGGTGCACGCGGTGCACGCGCACAACCACCACCATACTGACATTACTGCCAATGCGCCGATGTCAACGCCTATCGCGATCTACACCACACGCCTCACACGAGCCGCTCTGGTCTCAGGACTACCTCGAATCCTAGTACACTGAAGTTTTTACCTTATGTGCGAGCGAGGCCGAAGCTACACGCGCAATCATGCTTCGTGAAACAATTCCTGCACGAGCGGGCGTGCGAGGTAAGAACACCCAGCGCGTTCGGCTCGCGCTTCTAGCTTCAACTTCGCTCGTACATAAGACGAAATTCTTTATGGTGTATATTATTCGCTTTAAAATGCGCACTGGCCACAGGAGCGAATTCACATTTCAAGCGCGCGAAGCAAGTGAACATTTAGCACTTCTGCGCTATGCGCACTCAGCTCTGGCCTTGGAAGGTTCCGAGGTCCCGAGCCGTCTTTAACATAGTAGGCCCTTGCGGCATTACATGATGCCTCCTCTTCGGATCTGAAGATTGGCGGAGCCGCGGAGGAGGCGAAAAGAAAAGGCAAATAGGAAATTGGAAAAGTGTTCCGCTTAAAAAGGAAAGGGGGGGGGGGGGTGCAACGATTTCAGGACTTCGGTCAAACATTTGTGGAAGTTACCCTCTGACACTTCTAAAGTAAAGAACAGAAAACCGATTTCTCCTGCGTTTCCTAGTTATTGTGTAAAAAAGAGATAAACATTGGCATTTCTGGCACCCCTCCACTCACTCCTAGTCTTCAGGGTCACACTTGGTCCCCCTCCTAGTGACATAATTCGGGGTGCCGTGTAGCTTCCCGTATGCTCTCTCGGAGAACGCTTACTCTCCCTTTCTCTGCTGACATTAGCGGGCGTTATGCTGCAGCTTAGAGCCGAGCGAGTCACGTAAGCTTTTCGCTGTAGTCCCTTCGGCTGCCACTCGCGGCTGCAGGTGAGGGAAAAAGCTCGACTTTGGCTTCGCGATTGTGCAGCGGAATCGCGACAATTTTTTAATGAAGGAGATGTTTTCTGTGTCCTCCGGGACACGATGAACAACGCAAAAATGACGAGATGCAAACCCTTTTAATCTTAAAATCGTTGCACCCCCCCCCCCCCCCTTAACAGCCCCATCAAGTTTTAAAAGTAGCGCAAAGTGCGTCGACGAAGGAGACACGTGCAACGCGCAGCCCTTTGAAGATCATGGCGGCACAACGCACCACTGAGCTAGATCTTAGACGCCGTTTTCTTCCCAGCAGTGGCGCGCGGCACGTGCCTCGAGCATTTGTACAACAATGAACGGCGCCACTTTTCCCAGGATAGAAGGGCTTTAATTCCGCTCGGGCTTGGACGCCACGTGTCGTCGCGCAGTGGGACTAAAACGAATGTCCCGGATTCCTGGCCATGTCTGGGTGAAGACTTTAAAGTTACCGCATAAACTGGCTTGGTAACGTATCGCGCTAAGATGTACCACAGAGGTACCCGAAGGTAGTGGAAGTATTTTCGTCAAAATTTAAGAAGAAAAACAAACTTACCTGAGTAAAATGTTTAAAAAAAGATTTCTAGGAAATTGTGTTGCTTACGGAAAAGGTTCTGCATCGCGTGACATCAGGTCACCTAACGTCAATTTCCCCGCTATATTTGGCGGGGTAACTGAATTGGTGTTCGTAGGTGTGTAACGCCCCATAATGTAACAATGCGCGCGTTGCATGACGCGACACCACAGACCTGTACACCATGCTTCCCCGCTAAATTTAGCGGAGAACCTGAATTGGTATAAAGGGCTGTGACGGCCCGTGATGCCACACTGCGCGCGTTGCATCATGGGACGTCACAGGCCACGGCTTCACGAAATGCGGCTTCATGAAATCCGGAGCCACTAGCCAAAGAACGTTTCAGTGTTTTTTTGTTTTTTTTTTGTTTTGTTTTGTTTTTCCGTATGGCGCCCGTCTGCTAACCGCGTACTTTCTGAGTGGCGCAATAACCGACAGATGATGACAGCGGCCCCGGCGGCTTAGCGCATCTCTTAGCGCGATACGTTGCCAAGCCGATTCATGCGGTCATTTTAAAGGCTTCACCCGGATTCAGGACCCCGATGTGTGCACTCTAAGGAATGTGGAACGTCCGCGTTACTGCAAAGCACTTGGGCAGTCAATCGCTGCCGTCTTCGCAATGAGCTCGGCGAATGAAAAGGATTATAACATGTACGAACCTTAAAAAAAATACAGAGTGAGCGGCGACATTGAGCTTGAGGTTTTCCCATCTTTAGAGTCACAGTACACGTTTTAACGAAAAACGTGTTGTTCTTTGGCTTGTCAGGGGGGGAAGGAGTTCGCCAGACTTAGTGTAGCCTGAAAAAGCGTCTGCGGAGCCGGACGCTGATTGGCTGAGGGAAAGGGACACATGGTCAACGCTGCTAGGCCGATTCCGGTGAGTTTGGGAGATTCTGGAAAACCGCCCAGGCTTTAAAACCCAACTAGCGACAGTATCTTCATTCTAGGAGCTGCTATCAAGTTTCTATGCCAACGAGTTAAGTTATCTGATGAAGAGCGCCCTGAGCGCATAGGCACCGGGCTCGGGCTCGTTTCACGCGTAACACAATTGCCTAGCAATTTTTCCTTTTTTACGCCTAAACATATTAGCAGCCCCACCATTCCCCGAGCTTTCTCTGTGGATTGCAGCGCTTGACTCTGCCAAGTGCTTTGCGGGGAAAGCACACGCTCCAGGGCCGGCTTGCTCGAAACAGCGTCCGTGCCGAGACCGGGGCGAAAAAAAAAAAAAAAAAAAACACTGTCAAAGCCAACGCACGCGAGCTGAACGGGACTCAAACCGCGTCTCAAGACGCACGCGCGGCCCAGCATTCGCAGTGCTTTCTTTCATCCAGTGTCGGGTGAGGCGCTCTCTCAGCCTGCGCACATGTCTCGGCTGAGACGCTGTCTCAGTCTGCGCATACGCCTCATGCATCTTGGAAGTGCGCCTTCGAAGATGCGGAGTAACGTAAAGGAGCCGGGCCGTGAAGCTAAAGCGTCCAAACGACGCAATACCACCCTAACTGCGCACGTTCCCGTCCAATTCCCTCCCGAGACTGCTGCGTAGCAGCAGTTTCTCCGCAAACAGCAACTGCCCCACGCTAAGAATAAGAAAAATAAAAATTCAAATAGGAAAAGACGAGGAAGCACGTAGTCCTTAAAGAACAAGCCGGGCGATGAAAGAGTTATTGCTCCGGACACCCGCGCTGCCCTCCCTCCCTTATCCGCGCGGTCGGCGACAAGTCCGAGACGCGCCCCGTGTCCCCAGACTCATCGCCTCTCGGAACAGCTGACAAGGTCGAGATAATTACGGGCAGTCCACCCCCTCCCCCCGGCGTCTGTCTGGAGGCACCGGGATCGCAGACTGCCCATTGGACGCCGAGCTGTGGTCAGACCCCATTCACGATTATAAACATCTCCCCACACCGACACGATCGCTGGTGCGAACGGACAGACTCTTTGGCTCCTCTAACTCGCTCGTCGTGAAGACCGTCTTTACAAGAGCCTACTCGTCCACCCGAGGAACCCAAACTCACGTGCGAATCATATACAGTTTTTTGTTTTTATCTCCGCTGAATAGACAACTTTTTGGCCTGCAACGAAAGCTACGAAGGTGCTATAATGGACGGTGTCAACGGCGTTGAGACTAAGCCGGAGGTAAGATATTTGTCTGTATTTTTATTAACATGATTTATTGTTATAAGTGCGCAGTAGAGAACATCATACGACTATACAGTTCTTTGTATTGGGCTAGTTGAGTATTCATGCTTTGATTAAATTGCGCTGCGAAGAATTGCTTGGGATGGGAATATAGTTGGTCATTCGTGCTTTGGTTAAGCCGCGCTGCGGAGGATTGCTTGGAGTTGGACTATACTTGGTTATTCATGCTTCGATTGACATCGGGCCTGCATGCTCGAATCCTTCGAAGCGCAGCTTAATCGAAGCATCTCTATACGACGTATGTATACTTCCCTAATCGTCCATGTTACAAAATGGCGTTTCCAGTGAAAGAAGCATCAGATTCTTGGCAGAACCCCCTCCCCCACTTCAATATTGTATTTCTAGGTCTAGAAGTCGCGCCGATGTCTAAATCGCGTCCCCCATGAAAAAATAAAAAGTCGGTATATAAGTCGAATGTTTGTATAAGTCGCACTCTATATTTGTGCAGTCGGTTCGGCGAAACTGCATTGAAAAGACGGCATATGCTATTACGATCACTCAATATGCGCAAGCGATATCAAGTTTCAATATTCTCGTCAACAAATGGAACGAGAAACATGACATCCGTGGCATAGTTCCGCAGTAAATGTCTATACTTAAAGAAACGGAAGGCATATAAGTCACCGTGTTGTATAAAACGCACCGACGGACATTTTTTAGAGAACAAAAACCACAACCACCTATACATTTGAAAGTAAGGTATATTTTTTTTTTATTTCATTGTCGCATGTGTAGAGTAGAAAGCATATAGTTTAACGTTGACTGTCACAACATTGCACAACTGCTCGCTCTTGGGGATTATGCAATTCTGCCAATTTGCTGCGGTCGTCGTTAAAGGGACGCTGAAAGTACGGTTCTGCTTCGAACCTGTTGTTTTAGACAGAGGAGGCGCTTCTTTTTATCATTGACAGGACGCCAACTCGTCAAATAGGTCGAGTGGTCCAAGAGCAGTTCGTCGAATAGGTCGTCTGGTCGCCACTCTTTTAACATTGCAATTAGCTTCTGTCTCCGAAAACGAATATATTACATTACCGATTCACGTGAGCCGCAATTTGTACAACAACGATGCGCTTTGCTCAATGTCTTTGTTGAAGCATTGATGTGTGGGAAAAATTATTAGATTTTTTTTCTCATTAAGTGCTACTTTTTAATAATGCTCATTGGACGACGTAGGTAGTACTATTTCGCTAATCATCAACGATTAAGGATCACCGAGTTTTAAAAATGCTTCATCGCCTTTGGGTTTTAGCCGACAGGCGCTGGTGAATATTTAACCCGTTCCTGCGTATCACGGTGAAAAAGCTTGTCTGAAAAATTTTGACTGTACTAGGGACGTATTCCGCAGACATTTATGTCTTTATCCTGCACTTCATCGCCCGTTCAAAACCGTCCTCTTACCTGACGTATTGTTCGGGGTGTATGTCATTAAAATAAATTAACACTATTTTCAGTTTTCAAAGGGGTTCTGGTAGTATTTAGGAAGTTATATTTCCTGCACCTTTGAGCCTCTTTTCTTTTTTTGGTGTGTGTCTTTGTGGGAGTGTGAGAGGGGGCGGGTTGGATGGGGTGCTGTGTATTGCCCCTTTTTTATCTGAACCACTCTCAATCTATTCTATTTTTTGTGTGTGTGTGTGGTGCCACGGTTTTGGGTTGATATAACCCTTGCAGTTTTATTTTTATGCGGATAATCTGAAGCAGCTCGTGGGAGAATTCATCCTCGTCCTTAAAAGATATGGTTACGTGGGCCGCAGTGATTGGCTTCACGAGCGCCTTGCAAGAAAGTACACGCACAGGTATTTTTACTCGAATTATCTAGTGACTATACACAGCGCTCGGTCATTCAATCAAAGTGTCCCATTTCACCTGACATCCTTGGAAGCGGAAATGCATGCGAAGATCACCGGATCGCTGCGGTTCTGACCATTCCAGTGGTCCAGTATTTGTAACTAATTCAGGTAATGACACTTACATTAAATACATTGCATGTAAGGAAAAATGACCACTTTAGCTTGAAAGTTGAAGCGGCTTTTTGCACAGTTTGAACACTTTGTTGCGTTGGACCTCAGCGCCACGAAATTTGTATCACCATTCCTAAATGTAGTTACATATTTACGCCGAGGAAGCGGAAAGGACACACAAGAATCGAAAATCAAATTTGGGCTCTTTACGTGCCAGACCAACCAAGGTCATCTAGAACGCCGCGGTGAAAAGATGGGGGTTAATTTCAACTACCTGGGGATCTTTTCACGTGCAACCGAAAGCACATTGCACATTCTTCTCCACAATAAGCCTTCGTCAGATTGTAGACGGCTCGGTCGGGAGGCGAAACCACCACCTGTATGGACGGTTTGCCGGTGATGCGGGTATCTTTCCCGGCGGCTAAAATCCCCCGCAAGAGGGATTTTCTGGTCACAAGACCAGCTTCATGGTAACAAGATACTTTAAAAAAAAAAAAGAAACTCGGCGTAAAATATTTTTTTTTAAACGTTGTCAAGGTTAGCGTTTCATTTGCACGCTCTCTCGTGCGAAAGGGACGCTAAACGAAGCGTCGCGCTCGCGTAAGTAGCTTTGACAGCGTAGCAGAATATAGTTGACGCCGAGCAGCGTTCTAGGAAAATGGCCGCCATAAGTTGGTCCTCGCTTGGATTATTCAAGTCCGATTTTGCGCGCATAAAGAGAGTGGTGTGGCTTGAAATGTAAGTGTAATTGATTGTATTTGTGTGTTATGGAGGCGGCGTATAAAGTTGCTTCTGGGGGAAACCGTGGTAAGCCAAAAATTAAAAACAAAACGATAAGCAAGGCTTACGTCTGCTGAGTGGAATCGGCTGGAACTCTAGGTACGTTTTTGCCCTACGGAACAGGTCACGCGACCTCAAAATCCCTCATACCCTCCGGGTGGAATACCCGCATCACTAACAAACTGCCCCTGGGGATTCGTAGGCCGGCGTTGTACCTCGGAGCCACCGAGGTGGCTACCAAAAACGAAGGAACATAAATAAACAGATTACCTTTAATCATCTAAAGGCTAGAAAATTGCTGTTCAAGAGGTCACGCTCTTACTTTTTCGTGCTGAAGATTAACCCGGATTAAATTCCCAGTGATGACCAAGAAAGCTCCACAAAAAAATGCTAAGCACATGGCACAAAACCTGCACTATGTACGATAACTGGGAGAAGAGTAACTGCGCGGGCGAGCTTATGATGCGCAAACGTAACTCAAAACTGATACCAAGAAAGCAGACACGACCCATAATCTTTTATTAACAAAGGCACACACCGCCTCTGCTACATTCGATGTTTACCTTGGTGGGGCTTTCTCAATCATATCTGGAAGTTCGCAGCTGCGGTAATCCCCTGCAAGCTAGGGCAAAACGTTTCCCCACAAGGGACCGATGTTTGTTGGTTTAGTTGGTTAAGGGGCCATGAAACGATATCGGGTTGGTACGTTCATGACTTTGCAGAGGCGTACTGGTCCTAATCTGGCCCAAGTAAACTCGCGCAGACAAACACTGATTCAGAAGCTTTTTTGTCGTGGTGAAATTGCGAGGATAAAAGGAGACTATTCCTTTCAGTCTTGCCTTTCAAAGGTTCAAAGGTTCAAAGGTGTTTATTGGCTAAAACAACCATACAACCAAGAGCCTGAGGCAATCAAAAGGCAGAAGCCCGTGCATACAGATGCTGATTTCCTCCTCGGCCATACGTTAACAGATGAAATGGAGATGGTGGAATGAAATTTACACAAGGGTGAGAATACTTAGTCTAATGAAGAGAGTAGGTTTCGTGGTGATTCCGCACCAGATCTTTAAATTCGTTTACGCTTGGGGCCTGGCGAGCAGCATCTGGTAAGTGATTCCACAGGATAGGTGCTTGGACAAAGAGGGAGGTAAAGGCACTAATGGTGCGGGCAAAGCGCTGTTCAAGTTTCGAGGGGTCTCGCCTAGACCTCCTCAAGTAACCATCGGGGATGGGACAGACACCATGTAGGTACCTGTAGAGGAGGACCCGTCTGAAGAACAGTCGACGTTTATCAAGTCTGGACCACCGGAGGGATTGCAGCCGCTTTTCATAGGGTAGCTTGCTTGCCCTCTTGTCCTGCAAGTAGAGTGCTGTCTTTGTGGCCTTTCTTTGCGCCGACTCTAGTCTCCTCTGTAGGTCAACCTGGTGGGGGCTCCAGACAGAGGAGCAATACTCCAAAACCGGCAGTACAAGAGCCGTGTACAGTGTACAAAAGGCATGGCTTGGCATCTCTCTTGTTGTCCTAGTTATGAAGCCTCTCAGTTTGCTCGCCCTTTTACAGACGTAGTCAACGTGCCTTCTAAAGGACAGGGTCTTGTCAAACCAAACACCAAGAATCTTAGTGTCTGTGACCTCTTGTATGCGCTTCCCTTGTGCATTGTAGACGACGTCGACGGGTTTTCTTTTTCTTGATATTTTAAGGTACACAGTTTTGTCTGGGTTGAGGAGCAGTCCGTTGACTTCTGACCACCTGAAGATCCTGTGCAGATCGGACTGCAGGCTTTGCAAAGGCAGAACAAGCCTTTGCAAAGCTTGATGACGTAATTGGTAATTGTAAGATAGAAACAACGCTGGATGGAAACCATCCGCCTGACGACAGTCGAGCGCGGCTGATGGATTGGACACGAGAACCGAATGAGCGCTAGACTTCGGCTTGTAACAATCATTGCCTCGGCGGACACTCGGGTAGTGGCTCGTGTCCAACCACTGCGGTGATGAGAATAGCCAAACTTTAACAATGCCTTCAGGTCAGCACGCGCTTTCTACTTTTCCAACCCCAGCGCATGGCTATGATTAACGTTGGCGGAATTGGATATCTACCAGGCCACGTGGCCGCTTGTTCTGCACTCTAAGAAAATAAAGGAGAAAAAAGGTAGCAACGGCGCGTCTTCGTCCCTTTCACTGACGCGCCCCCAAGCGAATACGAGAAAATGGGAGGAACGAGACGTCTTTCTCCTTCTTCAGGCAGACGGGAGAAAAGTTCCGCCCTCCTGCCTCATCTTTCGGTTTCGTTTTTCGAGCACGTCGCGCACGTTGTTTAATAAATGTTGTTGAGTTGGTCGAGCTTCACCGACAGCGAAGGCCGCCTGCAGTTCCGTCTCCCAGTCCAAACGTGCAGGACCTTTCGGTTGCATCCACGTTTTCACCACTACTTTTATCGAACGAGCAAACGAAGCCGCTAGAAACAGCGAAGATCCGAGGCAGCGCCAGCAGCGCTACATACACTGGGCTAAGATGGCCGCCTCAGTTTGCAGAGCAGAACAACGTTTCGACATTTACGACATTATAGAAACCGCGGAAACGCTGTCCAAGACAGGCAGGGTTTGCAGCCGGGTGCCTGGGTGCCCTCTGTACTGAGCTCAGTTCCGTTTTCCGATGCCGAGTTCCAACCGGCGATCAACGTGGTTCTGTATGTCTGTGTGTCACCAACATTGCAGCAACATTGCGATGGCAGTGTTGTGCGTTGTGAACAGAAGACTGGAATTTTCGCCGATGTGACCGTGTGTTCGCATATCAGTGGTGTAACAACAAGATGAGATTACGTAAACTGTGGGGCATTGATGCCGCTGGTCGGGCCGTGATCGGAGGGTCGACCGACGTGCGGATAGTCATGTTGGAACGCAAGGTCTGGCCATCATGTGACAGTCGTCTGCGATGTCCTGTTGTCTCCTCCCCGAGAGCGATTGCACTCTGGGGAAAACACCGAACAATATGAAAATATGACGCAAAGTACGCATATTTACAGTTTGAAATTTTAGCATTAAAAGATGATGGTAGGTAAAACCGAGAAAAAAAAGCTATCCTTTATTTTGTTGTTTAAATATACTACGATTCCTGGAGAAACTACCCTCCCAAAGGCAACTGGGATGAGCGCTAGCCATTTTGGAGCTCACCACGGCGTAGCTCCTTACACTTAACACCTGCCGCAAGTCGCGGCTTTGACTGCATTCAAGTTGATTGAAAAGCTATTTCTCTGCCATCGAAGCTTAACTTCCACCTGAGTGAATATCTCCTCTACAGAGATTAATTCAAGACGACAATTGCAGCCGTACGCGAAAAGCACAAATGAAAAAACAAATGCTACAATAGGAATACTGGCTACGACGTGCCGTGCGGGGAAGCAAACACATGGCTTGGAACCGCAGTGGCGCGGCCAGATTTATTGGCTCTCAAATAATTACGGCATGAGCGTTTAGTTTTTACAAAGAGATTGATCTCCTGAGCCGTTCAAGATTCTCTCAGAGGTATGACAATGCTGAAAAAAAAATCAACATGCTTCGAATATTACTTATTGCCTAGATGCTCACCGAGAAAATCCGTACCTTCAAAACGACGAGTATAAAAGGCGGAAACGCAGAGCAGATGTAATGATGGGGTTCGTATGTGCCATGTATGCGTGTGCGCTCAATTTATATATTCAGTCAATGCTATTGGCGACGTGAGTGATCGAAAGCGTCGCTGTGGTCAGCCCACCACAATTGGCCAGATGCTGACTATGACGTCAGCAAAGGATGTCTCATCGACGGAAATAAGAGGAATGTAAGAATTTTAGTTTTGACGGTGCTGGCAGTGTTGCTTTTAGAGCGCTGTGACTTCAGGCTTCCTCCTGCTATTACAAACACTATTGAACTTGTTGTTCACAAGATAATGACGTCACGAAAGGTAACCAAATGAGGGCGCCACCGAAACATCTCGCCGCTAATAGGTATGCGTCATGTATTTACATGTGTGTATAATAAAGGGGCCCGAAGCGGAATGGTGGCGTGAGCAAGTAAAAATATTTTTTGTAGCACATGCATTGGGCGGTACCTAGCGCCACCTAGCCTAGCTACTTGCAATTACTCTGCTTGACCCTGCCATCTGGTGGCAAGCGATTTAACCTTAGTTCACGCTTCGCGATCATTTCTGGTTACAGCCAAGTATGGTGCTTCGAATTTGTTCTTTTTGAGAGCGGCTTTTGGTTTCGCGAATGGCCTTACCACTCCTCTGCGATCTACGGTGGACGAAGAAATTGTGGTTCGAGAATTGGCAAAGGTTACACGTAAAGTGCGCGAGGTAACTGGGTATCCGTTGTCTCGTGTCTCCGAGAATACTGGGTGACTGCTTCCGAAACGCAAGTTTCTTTACCTGCGGGGGCCGCTGGCTACAGAAATGAATACGGTTCGCGGAAAGCTTGCGTTACGCTTTTATTTGCTGCTCCGCTCGCCCCCTACTATACCTAGCGTCCTCCTTAAGCCTCATTGAGCTCGATTCGCTCGATTCGGGGCCGCCATATTAAGATGCAGATGACGGAGGTACCTTGCTCCCCATCTTTCAGGGACGAAGGTTTCTTCCTTTCTGAAGTAAAATATGTGTCAAGAGCGTTCCTCAATTTAGGGAGGACTTCATTGGCCCTTTTTTCGAAGTGTAGTATATAAGCGCATGGTAACGCTTCATTCACCGCGCTTGATTGGTTTAGCCGACTATAGCTGACACTCATCATTACGAACGCCATGACGTTGCACCTTTGTAGTGCTCCGATTGACCCTATCGGCCCGTAGCATCGGCTGCGCTGAAACCAAGTATAGACGCCGGATGCGTTTACATGAATGCGACAGTAGCGCATCGAATTCAGACTGAACCGATCACACGCGCTTTGTCCCTCTGTTTCTTCCCCTTCTGTCCACTCACAATCGCCATATATCGATTCGACGCGCTACGGTCGCCTCCATGGATACGCGCGGCTACGGTAGAGACCAATAAGGAGTGTAAACCGGCTTTCCACTTCACCGGGAAACCAGATTCGCCCAGGCTTGAAGTAAAACTGACGACGCCAGGGGTTGAAATAAAAACAAAGAAAGTGTAATCGTAAACTACGTTTTTTTGTTTTGTTTGGCTTCCCCCGCTGGCTACTTCAAGTTCTGGGTGTCGGCGTCCGGATACGCTATCTTCAGCAAACTTTTAGGAGTCAGCGTCGGTACTCAAATTGAACCTTAGAAAGCTAACAAAATTTTCGCAGGTTCAAACTCAATCTGTGACAACAAACAGAAATTTTATTAAAAGCTCTCGGTTTGGTGTGGATCGCTCAGGCAGGAAGTGAGCGCGTCAAAATCACAAGAAAAAAACTACCCAGATTGATTAACAGCATGCTATTAGTCTCTTTGGGACACTTAGATAACATGAAATTGCGAATTGAAGGGGTAGGGGATAAACTTTTGGATTAAAAAGTGTCAAAGTGCCGCTGTTGTTTAGATAAGGTTACGCGTGCGACTTTTGATTTGCCCGTTGCTGGGCTAAAATGTTTAGGAGGGTGATAAACATTTTTAGTTTTATTTATTAGACCGTTCAGGCCAAATTTTTCACGCCACGCTTGATGTGCTCTACCCGCGTTTGACAGGTTGGTCATTTGCAAGTCGACGGAAATGGCGACCACTAAAATGGAATATATAAAAACAGAAAATGCAAAGCGTGGAACTATGCATTTAGTTTTACTGATTCTACAATGATTAGCGTGTTTTTTTCGTTTTCTTTTTTTTTTAGTGTTGCAGTGATGCATACACGTGTTGTACTTGAATAATTAAGAATGTTGTTTGAAATCCGTACAAAACACAAATTAGCTTTATTCGAAGACGGTCATAAAGAGGCCTAGATGTCAAACAACGTTGACAGTCGTGCAGTTTCAAAAACAAAAGGAAACCCCACGGGTACTTCGCTATTAAAATTAAGGTAATGAGGATTAAAGCAGTGCAATTGTTCTTCATGGTTGTTCCGTACAGGGCTTTGTACACCAAGTTTAGGATAAACGCTGCAATGGGAGTAACGAAAGCACTCACAACGTGTTGCAACCAACACATAACTTTTTTTATCTTTCCTCAAACGGTTTTAGCCTTAGTACGAGCACGAACGGTCACTTTTTCACTATGCAATCTTACTTAGAGGTACACTGTCAGAAGTCCGTGAGTGTATACTGCACCGCGATGAACGTTAAACATCAATCATTGATCTTTCGCTACTCTGTTCAGAAATATGATTACACCCAGACTTGTACCGTACGCATTACAAGTAATCAAATTACTTGTAATCGATTACTTTTTGGAGTAATTTTGTAATCAGTTGATTACTTTTATTAGGCAGTAATCACAAGAGTAATCTGATTACTTTTTAAAGTAATAAAATTACTTGTAACCGTTACTATTTTTCCACGGTACCCCCCCCCCCCCCCCCCGGCACACGCCTTTTTTTTTCTGAAATGACAAAAATAAAATTTGCTTTTTTGTTCGAACGGAAAAAGAAAGATTTTTGCGGAGCTGTAGGAAACGAGGTCAATCCCTTTCTATGTGCAGTTTCTGTGGAATGTCCTTTTTGTTTTTGTTTTTTCGAGCTGGGACTGGGAGTGGAAAGCCCCAGGGAAGCCACAGTACGTGACAAAGGCCATTCAGGGCGAAGTTTGAGGGAGCAGAATGTAGCTTTGTAAGTCCTTCGTTCAAACTAGCCCCCTCATGCACACACACACAGAAAAAAAAAATCCTGCTTAGGGTACCTACTCGCAGCCCGTAGGAGAACCAGAACCGAAGAATGCCTAAAGCGGATGCAAAATATAACAAGTTGAAATATTTCCCCATTTCCCCTACGTGGTCTTTGTGACAAGCAATGTTTCGAGTTGAGAAGTGGTCGGGGCGATCTCTTCCACTAATGGATACTACACATGATTCGTTTCAAATCCTGGAGCTGCTCCTCTTTTGTATAACATGCTAGCTCATCCACATGTGAATAATAAAATGAGCGACGTAAACTTAATAAAATGAGCGACGTAAACTTGCTCAAGCTTAACAAGATCTAGAACCCCCCCCCCGCAGCACACACACACACTGGCGAACGCCCAAATCATTAAACTTCTTCAAACGAATTCTATGCTTGTGTCCGCATTGTGAAGTTGCAACGACCACGAAGAGGGAACCAGTTTTTCTTCTTCAATACTTGTGCAAATGTGAAATATAGGTTGGAAGTAGTTCATTGTTATGAGCGCTAAAGATGTGTCTTCACACAATAAAGTAATCGGAAAAGTAACGGTTACTTCTTTAAGTAATGTCCAATTACTTTTGCCGTCGAGTAATCAATTAATCTAATCGAATACTTTTTAGCCAAGAGTAATAGTAATTGTAATCGATTACTTTTTTTTTAGTAACGTGTACAAGACAGATTACACCAGTGTCGTACACGTTCTTCTAAAACGGGAAAGAAGCTCGTTCTTTTGTTCCTTCTCAATCTCGGTGCGAGTTCCCGTGACAAGTTCCTGCGGTTCGAAAAAAAATAAACGCCTTTTCTTTACATTTTTAAGATTGGAACGCGTCGTTACGTTATGGTTACATTTCCGTACTTTAATGAAATATTGTTCGGAATGATTCCTACATGAAATAAAGCGAGCAAATGAAAAAGCGAACAGAGAGACGTCGCTCGGCGTCCAAAACAAGGGTCGTTTCTCTTTGCATGTGGTAGTAACTCACATTGCAACCCGGCACAAAACACCACCGCCTCGTCTTTTAAATGCGAAAGCATTAACTGTCCCATGGAGCGAGCCGACGTCATCAGTTTGAACCGCGAAAACGGCACCTAGTTTCCCTGATCCCAAAGGTCCCATTGGCTGGCGCGCGGCGACGAGGCTCCTATTGGCCGCTGCGCGCGTCAGTTTCAACGACCGCCGCCAGATGGCGCTGCATGTCCGTGCCGCCAGCGCGCCGATAAAACTAACCGCCGCAACCCCATGCCAGTACGGGCCCCGCGCCGGTTAAAACGGACACGTTGGCGCGCACTCGGAGGCCTCTGCTCGTCTCGCCGCCGACCAACATGCCGTCACCTCCATCATCCACATCGTCGGCGGTGCTTCTGCTCGTCTCGACGCCGACGAACATGGCGCCGCCTCTAGCATCCACATCGTCGCCGGTGCTTCTGCCACAACTCGAAAACATTACTCGCGCCACAAAACTCCGCGGATCACTCCTCGGCGTTCCATTGGACATTCATGCTTTCGCATTCACAACTCATAAGAAGTGCATAGGTGTCTTCCGACTATTTTTCTTTGCCCTATTTGACACCGTTGTGTGTCCCTCGTCTCTTCGGCATAGCTAGAAGCCACACAGTATTGTATAGCTTAACACACAATCCAGAACACAAGAAGAAATTGCCAGCCTCGCTAAACGCTGCCAGACCGGCCTCCTGGCCCCGCTGTGACTGCAAGCGCCGCTCGAGGCCTCTGCGGCAGAATTGGGCCCCCTGACGACACCCAGCTCCTATGGAGAGTCCGACGCGGTCGGCACACCTCCCAGTTCTAGTACACCCTATCCAGGGTGTTTTTTTTAGTGCTACGGCGCCATTTGCTTCCAAGGGCCGCTCGAGACATGGGCCTCGTTCACTGGCGCATTTGACGATACTTGCAAGACAAACGCAAACGCATCGAGATGCTTTACGAATACGTATATAGAGAGACGAGTACCGCTAAAGACGACCTATATTCGCGGTCACATGCTCGCTAGGGGCGCTCCTGTTTTTGTCACTATGGGTAGTGCGCGTGCTACCCACGCGGTTTTGTTTCCATTTTCGTAGTGCACAGAAACTTAGCATTGCACGTGTTTGCACCAACAGAGGAAGTTGAAGTATCCTCACTCCGGGTTGTGAAGAAATTCCACGAGGTGGCGATGCCCAAACGTCTCGCCGCGAATAGAGCGGCGAGCGGTTCTGACGTCACGCCACACCGGTGGCGCTGCTGTTACCACTGCGCATGTGCAGACGCTTCGCTACACGCGAATTTGGTTTCTGCGCACGCGTAGTGCCTACACCTGGTGCGGGCAAACGTAGAGTCAACCGGCGGACACTTCAAGCGACTTCCGGTCAGTTATTTCAGCGCCATCTCTTATCCGTTGGTATTCTATTAAGAACTTCCGGTTTACGCCGGAAAATTTATTTAATAGGATGAGATACATATTATTGTTGCTGCTTACAGATTTCAAAAATTATCCTGGTAAGGTGAAACAAATATTTTGGTTAGCTAAAGTTTCGCCCTCATACTTTGTTCTCATTGGTCGGTTTTTTTTTTGTATTTTGACCGTTGAGAACAGTTCCGCGTCGGCTGCCGTGGTCGCGGCTGCGTCGGCTGCTCGACGGCG
This sequence comes from Ixodes persulcatus, assembly GCA_013358835.2. Taxonomy (NCBI): domain Eukaryota; kingdom Metazoa; phylum Arthropoda; class Arachnida; order Ixodida; family Ixodidae; genus Ixodes; species Ixodes persulcatus. The sequence goes on along the minus strand of JABSTQ010009689.1, from coordinate 116,246 downwards.
CCTTTGCCAGCGGTGCGGTGATGGATTTCGTTTGCGGCAGTAGACAGTGGCGTTGCGTCTACCAGCACGCCGAGCAAACGGAACCTTGTCTATTGCTCGACTCAGTGGTGCTCTAATTCCGGTGGCAACAGCTCTGCCAAGTTCTTTGGGTTCCCGGGTGAAGAAAGGTAAAGACGGGCTGCTGCTTTTCGTTATACAGTTTCGGATTGCCGAAAACTTGCTGGTGCATGTTTCATTATGGTAAAGTTATTGTAGAGGGCCAGTAGGGACAGGGCATTTATGTTAAGATGAGCGGTGTGGGGGGGGTGTTCGAGCACCGCAGCTTGGTAGCACGTGCGTGGAGCAGCTCGCGCTGCAGAAGGAACCTGCGAGAGATCGTGGCGATCGAATCACTGTCGCTAAATACTGCAAAGTTAAATGTGTCATTGCTGTGAATACTTGAATAGTAGTTTCGTGTAGGTTTTGTTACTTGTTTGTACCGTGAAGTGCACGTTTTTTTCTGTATAAAGGACGTACCTAATAAAAAGAGAACTTGCAAAAGAAGTTTGGACTTGTGGTCAGACTGGCGATGTGCGCCCATCTTAAGCTGCGAAACATGAGCGGCCGGGCGCACTTTGCATTCATTGATTGACGATCTAATGAGAAGTGGCTGTCACTGAACATGCACTGTTGCCGAGCCGATCTCAATCGAGCGACGGAAAGCCAAGTGCAATCGTTTTGGAAGCGTCGGACATTCGCAGCAAAAGGTAAACACACTTTTTTATATAAAAAAGATATTGCTATTACTTTGTTTTGTAGAAGAACGAGACGGCGGCAATGGGAGCAGTTCCCTCTTCTCTCAACATCAGCGACAATAGGATGCAAATTCGTTCGGCGTTCGGAGGCTGCTCCGAACTCCGAACGAACTTGCATCCTCTTGTCGCCGAGGGTGAGAGAGAGGGAGAGGAGGGACAACACTTCTCACACCCTCTCCCACAACCAAGCGGTTACCATGACGACGGCGCGCGTATTGTTTTGTTGATTTCTTATTGTTCTCGGAGAAACCCAACGCCCGTTGGGGGAGATTTGGCGCTGCCGTCTGCAATTGGAGTCCCTATGGGAGGTATAGGAAGTGTCCGCCGGTTGGTAGAGTTGTTTGTAAACGGCGGAAAACAGAATACTATATAGACACTGACACCTTAAAGGACCCATGCAAAGAAAAAAAAAACATTTTTTTTTAAACAGCTTAGATGGAAAAAGGATATTATAAAACAATTTTACAACGAAGAAAAAAATTTTTAGAGCTATATTTACGGCGCTATACGAATTTGTGGTTGGCGCCCGCCGGAGCTGCCGCTGGTCACGTGGTAGGCCCGCGCGCCACCGCCCTGCGTCGCCGGCGCCGTAAAACCACGCCGCGGCCGCACGCTGAGCGTTGTGCGAACGCCGCTTCAACGCGTTTCTCCACGCCGCCGTCGCCGCCGCCGCACAAGTTCGCCTAGTTCGGGGCGCCGCCGCCGTCATCTGACCGGCGCACAGGTCTATCACGTCTGCTTGCGCTTTTTCAGAAGTTTCCTTTGGGCTCTAAAAGTTACTTATTAATCTTATTTTTTTGTTATACTTCAAACAAAGATGAATAAGTTACTTTTAGAGGCCATAGGCAGCTTCCGAAAGAGCGCGAGCACCACGTGACAAATATGGGCCCGTCACGTGATAAATAAGGGCCACTTTTCCGCGGTGCCCGCGGGCGCCAACTACAAATTCGTATAGCGCCGTAAATATAGCTCTAAAATTTTTTTTTCTTCGTTGTAAAATCGTTTTATGATACCCTTTTTCCATCTAAGCTGTTTAAAAAAAAAATGTTTTTTTCTTTGCATGTGCCCTTTAAGAAATGCTGGGCGGAGCGTGTCCCGAGCACATTATTAGTGTTCCGCAGCTAATGAGAAAGAATCATCAAGCAAGGTGCACGAACATGAGATCTTTCCCGCGTTTCTGAAGGTATGAGCGAATATTGGCGACGGAGTATTTCGATGGTGCCCGCGTCTTTTAAAGTGCACGTTTATCTTCTTTTCTGTATAATTGTATATTAAAAAAAAAAATTTAGACTTTGGCATTGACTTTACAGTGCCGGTGGCAGTGCAAGATATATTTTACTTACGCCATTCCCACATGTTTAGAAGAAAGCAAGTTCGAGGTCACGTTAGTTTAGGTGAGGTTAGGTTATAGATGCTTTCAGACAGCTGTGCAAGGGCGCCGCCATAACCGACCATCAGTTTTTTTTTTTCCTCTTATTCCGTTCGCTCCACTTTGTCATTACCACAGCAGGATAGGTTATTGCCATTTTAAGTATTACTGCGTCCTTCTCCCCAGCAAAGGCCTTTGTAGAGGCTCGTCAACGCCCGCTTCAGTGGCTCGGCATCTCAATAAGACAAGAGAAGGTCGGCTATGGCGGCTCAATCTGGCGCGCGCTGAAAGCATCTATAAAGGCTAGATTAGGTTACTTGTTACGTTAGGACAGGTTATTGTCGGTGACAGGTCAAGAACGAAGTGGAAGCTCCTCCCCCCTCTTTCCACTTTAATAGAGCGAACGCAGGAGAGGAGGTGACCTCCTCTCTACCGTTCGCTCCGCTGAAGTGGAAAGGGGTAGGAAAAGCTTCCACTACGTTCTTGACCTGTCACTGACTAAAGATGGGGTTAGAATAGGTTAGATGAGGTTAGGATGAGGTTAGGATTGGTTAGGTTTCGTTAGGTCGGATGAGGTGAGGTGAGGTACGGTTAGGCTAGATTAGGTTAGATCAGATGCGACAAAAGCACTTGATTGTCGAATACAGGATGACAATGCAAATAAATTCAACACGAAGCTATTAAAAATCGAAAACAGAAGAGAGAAGGTGCCAGCAACTTCATTCTCTTGACACCACTTTGTGAGCATTATTTGAGCTATATTCTAAGAGTCCAATCCAACTACTAAAGTAATCTGATATATATACCGTATAAACTGGAATATTGGTCAAACCAGAATATAGGTTGACCCCCTAATTTACAGGATGCAGAAAGCGAAACAAAAAAATTCAATGTCAAGAAATGCAGCCATACCTTGGTAACAAAATTGGTCAAGTATACGGAAGGACGAGAATACACGGCAGATTTATTTAATTGCTCCGCACGCAATAAAACAGGAAGTGCGCGAGCGTTACTACTCAGATTCTTCAGAACCTTCGTCTGACGACGAGTTCACTAACGCAATTCAAAGGTGCAATGCCGTTCCTTTGAATTGCTCCCTCGAGAGCCCTGAGGCACGAGCGACCTCGACGGCTTTGGTACCGATGCACTCCGACGTCACAGGTAGCGATCTAGAGCGCAGATCACGAATACAATTTGCCACCTTTGTTTCCAATTCGGGGTACGCCGCAGTCCTTCCACGAAATTAAGTTTTTTTCGCCTTGCTGCACGCCGCCAGTTTTTGTCTCTGGCCTCGCCAGTATCGTATGCTTTTCTACGGTACACCGAACTCTCGCAGCGCTGCATGATTCCCGTGGATCTCTGCATAGGCGACTGCATTCTTCTTGAAGGCTACCGCGAACTGTCTTCTACTTCCGCTCATAATGACTTCGGGAGCGGCAACGGTAGATGTAACAAACCAAGGAGCACAAATGCAAGTGAATCGTGACCATCGTGACAACTGGACGAGTGGTAGCGATTGCAAAGAAAAACAAGATGGCGGTTTAAGCCACCCAGTGTTGCGAGGTTATTTTTGTTATTCCGCTAATGATCGTTATATAAGCCGAGGGTCGACTTTTTCAAGTCCATTTTCAAAAATACATTCGACCTATATACCGGTTTATACGGTATATATACTAAGATGGAGCGAACATTGGGGCGTTTTGTGCTTTTGCCATATAATTAGTTAATATTTTGGGTACAACATATCGTTCAGTATGCGTAGAATATTCTTGTTTTTATTGATTTCTAAATCGTCCAACACGGTTCAGTAAACGACCGATGTGCCTAGGCGCCATGAAATTTCAAACGCCCTCCGCGGTTTGAATTTCTCCCTCTCTTACATCTAGGCCCTCTAGAAAAACCTCACATGACCACCATTATCTCCCTCCCCCCCCCCCTTTTTTTTCCCTAACCTCTTACCGAGGTCAACAAGTCTCATTTTCAGAATGTTTGCCTCGAACCTGAGGACGTAGACGTCCCCGCATTCACCGATACCGCGCCCTCGATCACTGTCAGGCGTCCCTGACGCTCCCACTACACCGATTACCTATTATCTCTCAAGCACGCACGCAGACTCAGAGGGCAGCGAAAAAACGCTAATCGGTCCCCGTTTATCTGCCCTACACAATTGACAAGTTCATTAGCAGCCGTCGGCTTTTGTTCAGATAAATTTCCTCTCTTCGTGGGTCATGTTCGAGGTATAGATTACAAAGTTCAAGAGTTGTTTGTCCAGATGGAGTCGATAAGGGAGCGCGAATACTTCCTGGAATCGAGCAATCGCAGCGTTCAACTACTCCAATTCACGTTAGGTCCGGCCGGCGATGAACCAACGTAGCAAATCAAGCAGCTTAAAAACGGCATCGTCATGGCACTCGACGCCTTTTTGCGCTCTCTGTCACCCACCAAACTAATCACGCACAGTAAATGCGCCGCAAGCCTGCGATTTATTTTAATTTATTTTTACGTGGAACGTTTTTTTTGGCTAGTTGCTTCGTCATTTCTGAATCTGCATTTTGTGAAGCCGTGGTCTCTGACGTCACATGCCGTCACAATGACGTCACATGACCTATACATCCATTAAGCTTCCCCACTAAATTTAGCGGGAAAATTGACGTCAAGCGTGACCTACACACCAATAATTTAGCCGGGTAACTAACGTTCCGTGAAATTTAAAGAGAGTTTTAGAATCGGGGGGCCCAAAGCTTGGGGGCCCCAGAGAAATAATGGCTCACCAATGCGCATGTACAGAACCCAAACTCCCTTTGGGGTTTTGGGTTGTCGCTCGGCCCCAACGCAGAAGTCGAGAAATAGCGTGGGGCCCCCATTTGCTTGGGGCCGGGTTGCATCGGCAAACATGCACTCTTAGAAAAAAGGATATCGATAGTCCTCCCTTAGGGGAGGAACGGTCTTGTAACCTATGTTCCTTCAGAAAGAGAGGAACTTTCGTCCCTGAAGCAGGGGAGCAAAGTTCCTCCGTCGCCTGCATCTCATTATGGCGGCCCTGAATCGAGCAAATCGAGCTCAATAAGGCTTAACGAGGACGCTACGTCTCTTGTACGGGACGAGAGGGGCAGCAAATAAAAGCGTAACACGAGCTTTCCGCGAACTGTGTTTATTTCCGAAGCCAGATTCCCCCCACAGGTACAGAAACTTCCGTTTCGAAAGCAGTTACTCAGTCTTCTCGTCGACAGCACTGCGATGTTAAACGGAGACAACCGATACCCAGTTACTTCGCGCACTTTACGTCTTACCTTTGGTGTTCCTCGAGTCACTATTACTTCGTCAACCGCACATCACGGAGGAACGGCAAACCCAATCCGCGAAACCAAAAGCCGCTCTCAAAAGAACTAACTCGAAGCCACTGTTTATCGCGTAGCGTGAAAGGTTAAATCGCTTGCCACTAGATGGCAGGGCCAAGCAGAGTAATTGCAAGTAGCTAGGCTAGGTGGCGCTAGGTACTGCCCAATTCATGTTCTACAAAAATAATATTTTTATTTCTTCAGCCCACCATTGCGCTTACGGATCTTCGGAAACCTCTCCTTAACTCACATTACACATACTACAAGCACCACGTGAACATACACTGAGCACATACACTGCACATACAAACATCAATTCAACGGCACACTAACCCGAACGCTACACCCGAGCTCTGCTTTTCCGTCTTTTATACTGGTCGTTTTGAACGTACGGAATTTTTCGGTGACTGAATAAGCAATAAAAAATATTCCCAGGATGTTGATTTTTTTCTAGCAATGTCATACCTTTGACAGTATTTTGAATGACTCAAGGGATGAATCTCTTATTAAAAAGCGAACGCTCGATCATGCCGTAAATATTTGAAATCCAATAAATCAAGCTGCTCTATACGCTGTTTCATACTTAGCGTGCAACGCTGTCAAAGCTACTGGCGCGAGCGTGGGGCTTGATCTCGTTGATCATTTGCACGCGTTCTCGCGCAAACAAGGCCATAGATGAAGCCACGCGCTCGCGTAGCTTTGACAGCGTTGCACGCTAAATATGAAACAGAGTATAATGCCGTTCGAAGCCATGAGTTTGTTTCCCCGCGCGGCACGTCGTAGCCTCTATTTATATTGTAGTATTTGTTTTCCTATTTGTGCTGTTCGCGCAAGGCTGCAATTGCCGTCTTGAATTAATCTCTGTAGAGCGGATATTCACTCAGCTGGAAGTGATGCTTCACGGGCTGAGAGATCGCTTTTCGATCAACTTGAATGCAGTCAAAGCCGCGACTTGCGGCAGGTGTTAAGTGTACGGAGCTACGCCGTGGCTAGCTCGAAAACTTCTTGCGAGCATCCCAGCGCGCCACTTTGAGGGCAGTTTCTCCAAGGACCGTAGTATATTTAAACAGCGAAATAAAGGGTAGCTTTTTTTTTCGATTTTACCTACTATTCCTTTTTCCTGCTAAAATTCCACACTGTAAATATACCTACTTTCCGTCATGATTTCGTACTGTTCAGTCCTTTCCCCAGAGCGCAATCGCTCTCGGGCACGAGACAACCGACAGTCACATTGGCCACTGTACGATAGGAGCTTACTGTTCAGACCAGCGTTCCAACATGACTATCCGCACGTCGATCGATTGCACCTAACCCCTCAAGGGGTATTAAACTTTTTAATGTAAAGCGGAATGTCAACCTGCGACACCCCACCCCGTCCGATCACGGCCCGACCAGCGGCATCAATGCCCGACAGTTTACGTCATCTCATCTTGTTGTTACACCACTGATACGCGAACACACGGTCACATCGGCGATAACCGAACACACGGTCACATCGGCGATAATTCCAGTCTTCTGTTCACAACCCACAACACTGCCATAACGATGTTGCTGCTATGTTGCTGACACGCACAAATACAGAACCACGTTGAACGCCGGTCGCACTCGGCATCGGAAAACAGAACCGAACTCAGCAAGAAAGGCGCCCAGGCAGCCGGCAGCCAAACCTGCCTGTCTTGGACGCAGTTCCTGCGATTTCCATAACGTCGAGAACGTCGACACAGTTCCGCGTGGTTTCGCTACTGTAGTTCCGCGTGAGCCCCGCAATTCGGAGACGGCCATCTTTCCCAGTGTACGTGGCGCTGCTGGCACGTTGCTGACACGCACAAATACAGAACCACGTTGAACGCCGGTCGCACTCGGCATCGGAAAACAGAACCGAACTCAGCAAGAAAGGCGCCCAGGCAGCCGGCAGCAAAACCTGCCTGTCTTGGACGCAGTTCCTGCGATTTCCATAACGTCGAGAACGTCGACACAGTTCCGCGTGGTTTCGCTACTGTAGTTCCGCGTGAGCCCCGCAATTCGGAGACGGCTATCTTTCCCAGTGTACGTGGCGCTGCTGGCACTGCTCTGGAACTTCGCCGTTTCTAGCGGCTTCGTTTGCTCGTTTCATAAAATTAGTGTTAAAAACGTCAATGCAACCGAAATGCTCTGCACGTTTGGACTAGAAAACGGAATTACAGGCGGCCTTCGCTGCCGCTGAATCTCAATCAACTCAACAGCATTTATTAAACAACGTGCGCGACCTGCTCGAAAACGAAACCGAAAGAAGTTGAGTCGGGAGGGCGAAAGCTTTCTCCAGTCTGCCTGGAGAAGGAGGAAAATGTCTCGTTCCTCCCTCCTTCTTGTGTCCGCTTGGGGGCGCGTCAGTAGAAGGGAGGAAGACGCGCCGTTGCTACTTTTTTCCTCCATTTTTTTTTAGAGTGTGGCGGCGCACTTTCCGCTCGCTTCGGAGCATATTCGTCATGGTCGCTGCAGTATTAGCCAATTTCATTGCCAATGAATGGTGCAACCGGCTTTCACTTTGCTTTATCTCGCTCAAGTCACAAAGAACGAGCGGTGGGCTCGCCCCATTTTAAGGATTGTTCCTGATTCTGGCGGTCCCTAAGCCTAAAGAGATGCGGTAACCGTTAACATGGCAACGTATTCCTACTCCGTGCCTTGACTCCGTGGCTCCGAGTGGATTTCGTTCGAGGCGCGATACCGGCAACTTGAAAACAGGTATTTCCAGGCTTCAAAGTCGCTACAGCTCAGATCTATGTAGAGCCGCGGATGAAAGGCTTGAGCATCAACAGCCCAAGTGCACTCGGTGCCGATGCGGGCGATGCGGGTTTCTGTCAACCGGTAGGCCAGCACAAACCGTGACCGTTCCAGGTTTTCGTCATGACACGGTGTTGCAGAGATCAGGGTGAAATACAACTATACGGACCGCCGCAGCAAACGCACTGTTATCGTAAATCTTGGCTTGTGATTGCGCCTTTGTAGATCATCTTATTCGTTTTGCTGGAGGGACGCAAACGAGGGGCATAACAAAATCGTTTGCATATTCCGCATACCTCGCAAAAGCATTTACCCAGTCATCTTGCGAAAAGTGCGAAACACGGAGTCTGCATCGTCCTGACTTACCCTGTCTTTTAGCTGCTTTAGAGCAGTCTGTACCTGTAAGTAGGTATGCCTACTGAAACTGAAACTTCAAACTAGGGTCAGTGCCCGAGAGAAAAGGGACAAAGTTGGGAAAGCTTGCTCGTTCTTCCAATTTCTCAACTCTCAGGTAATTGTACCATAATAAATGCACCAACGTCTCTTCCCAAAGTAAAGGAAAAGCACTATGTTCATTACGTAAAAAATGGTCTCAGTTCATGCATCTGTAGGCAGCTAAGAAATCTTGCCCTGATTTATTCAAACCGCATAATGAGCGCAACAAACTCACACGATATTTACAGGAAAATATTGGTGGTGACTTAAGTTTCCATGAAATTCTGTATAACCGGTCGTTTGCAGGACCGAATCATCTACTCGAGCGGTGTGCGTCGCTGTGCAAACGCAGTCCAACACGAAGCATAAAAACGGCAGATTTGGGACAACAATCCGGAGTTCATTGTTCAGTTAAAACGACGTAATTTTGTTGAAAACGCCCGCAGCTTTTTACTCACGGTATGCATAGGGATACTTCCACATTTTGAAACAAAACGAAGGAAGATTTACTTTTAAAGACGCTCACTGCGTCCTCCCGGACCAGCTGGACCGGATCAGCTGACGACGACGGGACTGAACCCGTTGAACTCCAACCCCACGACAACCAATTTGCGCTCCGTGTTAGTGTGGGTTTCTACCTCCAAGCACCGCACCACACACCATGAACGTTTCAGCTATTTTTCGCATCGCCGTGTTGCACCAAACAAAACGAGATCGCCGAAGTCAACGCTGCGCTGTCGTGAACCTTGGCTTGTGGTTGCGCACTCATGGACCCTGTGACTCCCTTCACTTTCCAAGCACACACGACGATTACGAATGATACTTTCCGTCGCCCGGGAACATCATAGGGGCACTTCTCCGGTCACGTATTCGCCACATGTGCTCGCAAACCGAGGAGCTTCTCCCATTCCCGTCCAACCAAAACAATGCCGGCGCCATGTTAAAAGTGCGTTGTTGCCAGATTTTTTCAAACCAAACAAAAACAACGAAAGCAAACCGGCTCTAGCTTCCGGCGTACATCGGCGTTGCGCCGTGGCCAGATTTTCTCCTCCGTCAGCTCTAACTTAAAGATGACCTACACATGCAGCAACACCGGTATAAAGTTTTAATGTGGCGGCCACCACGGAGCGCCGTAAATTCTGAGGAGGGTGCATGAGAAGCGGCGGCACCTTCACTTACAGTTGAAAGATTGAAGCCAAAACGAAACCAACTGCAACGTCACGTGTTCAGGTCGAGGGCACGCTTTTTATATTCATTTTAACTGTTCAGAACGAGTAATTAGACCCATAACTTTATTTGTGGTGTGTAAGAAACAATTATCAAGACCCCTAAATAAATACCAACATGGGCGACATGAGGAAAGCCGCATTGCCATCGACCAGAATCAATGGCAGCGAGCACGGTAAGCGCAAGCTTCGCCCCGTACCGCGACATGGCGTAATTGCTTTTGGTACCTATCTTTCTCCGAGACATGTGTCTTTCCGCGGCATATGTCTCCACGGTCCTTTCTTGGTGTGTCCCCAAGCATTCCGGCGCTTCGATAGCTGGCAGTGCTGCGGTCGTCGCCGTGGGGGATGAGTGTTTTCGAGGTCGGCTACACGGTTATGCGTGTATGACCGAACCACAACACGTTTTTTACAACCTCGCATGATTTTTGAACGAATTATCCTTTACTCAACGTGTAAATTTGTGCTAATTTGTGTAAATAGCGTGTTTTTCACCCCAAATATTCACCAAATACACGGGACTTGCTAACAGTGTGAGCGATGGCATAAACGTTTGTGATGCTAGAACGTTTCACGTATGCAACACAAAGTTTTCATACTTTTTTTTTTCTGTGCGTGCACCAATTAGCCGGTCATAGCGTACCACCAAAAGACAAGGAGTACCGTGACGATGCACGTTTTAGCACTGCTTGATTGTCTCCATTGGATTGTAGCGTCGGCTGCGGTCGTGTTTCAATGAGTTTAAACTTTTCCTTTTAATGCGAAAGCATTAACTGTCTCATGGAGCAAGCTGACGTCATCAGTTTGAAGCGTGAAAACGGCTCCTGTTTTTCGCGATCCCAATAGGAGCGATTCGCCTTCGGTTCCATTGGCTGGCGCACGTCGACGGGGCTCCCATTGGCCGCTGCGCCATGGCCTCTGAGATCCCGAAGCGCGCGCGCTAGTACGCAGCAGACGACAAAGGGAGCGGACGAGCAGACGACAAAGGGAGCGGACGAGCGACTTGCATGCTTTCGCGTTCACAACTCATAAGAAATGCTTAGGTGTACCTCGAGCTTTTTTCTTAGTTTTTATTTGTCTATCTTTTTGCCGCTTTGTTTTCTGGTGTCGTCAGACTGCGAGTGTTACGGTGCGTTTACAATTGCGACAACGATCGCTGCCGCCGAAGCGACTGGCTGAACAAAAGTCGGTTTTCGAATCGATCTATCTCTCTGTGGGCCTATACAAAAGATGTCATTGCGATAAAAAGAACGCGTAATGTAATAAACATAAGTAAAGTGTAGAACAGAGTGTAACTCCGCCACTGGTCACAATTTTCTTTGTACAGAAACACGCATTTTCCGCTCTCATTTACGAACTTCATAAAGTGCAGCAAAGCAAAGTGTAGCAAAGTCAGGCGAATTTCTTTCCATCTTGAGTCGTTTTCTTGGTGGACGGTGGCTGCAAGCACGATGGGTAGGCAGGAAAGATGTTCGGAACAGCACCCGGTTTAAGGAATCGCTTCGTTGTTCCTGGATTACAATCGAAGTCCACGAATTGCAGACTGCAAACGACGCTGCTACGGTACACTTATGTCATTTGGCATGAAATTGTTTCATGAAATGGCTTTCTAGCTACGCCTGGCAGTGAGCCTCATCAGCATGAAAATCATGGAAGCTAAGCCCCATTTTGTTTTTCTCCGGTGAGATGTGCAATTTGGGACACAGCGGGACGTCATTACCCAGAAAAATAACATTCACTAGATGTCACAATCTCCGCTGCAACAAACAAAGAAAAAAAAAAACCACCCAACTCTTCTATGGACCTCAGAAAATATTAAAATTATTCATAGTTATGCTATTGTTTCAGTGTCAAATGTAGCAAGCAGAAAACGAACTGGTATTGACGATGAATACACTTACGAAGGCGCTCCAAATTTTAAGAAACCGGGCAAAAGCAAAAACAGTTCAGAAGTCTACGACACACGACGCCGTGCTTGCAAACACAACGTTCGGCTATAGGGTGATTCTATATTATGCAGCTCTTGTACAGTTTTCAAGACGCACTTCTTTAGCCTACTAACATCCATAAGTTTACCCACGCTGCATTCCCCTTACCTGATCATAATGGCTGGGTCATTGGAAAACGCGAGAACCACCGTATCAAACACGACACTGGGCCAAGTGCTTCCCAAATTCGCGACTAGAAATTTGGTCATCGTGGAGTTGCCATTCAAAACCTTATCACTGAAAGACGCGCTCGACTTTTTGGCCTAAAGAAGCAGAGTAAACGAGAGGTTACGCAACCCAAACATGTTCATGATCATGCTTCTTTAGCTCCGTCGTCGGCGAATCAGCTCGAGGTGCTTCTGAGACACACCGAAACCAAAACCACTGCGAACGAAATATGGCTTACGTGCAAAGTAGGGCGAATAGAGAAACTAATACACCAACGGGTTAGAAGCGCTATTCGGTAATGCACGTATAAGACGCAGTTTCGTGAAACCGGCCTATAGCGACGGTACTTGCACAGACACCGCTTTGGCTAGTTTAAACCTTAATTCTTTTAGAACATATCCTATTTTCATTTTATGCTCAAGAAGCTGTCAAAAAACCTGGTCGAGTTTCCTGACACATTCCCCGACGAGGAGCTTTGTAGAACGTGGGCATAAATAACCTACGTCCTTTGTTTAACAAAAAAAAAACAAAAAAAACCTCGCACAGCCATCACGCCGGTGTGGCGAACCATTGGGCGAGAACGCCTTCAGGTTTCAATTTAAAACGTCTTCATTCAGTCAAAAGATTACGGCCTATTGGTTCAAAGAGCATAAAGCGGCTGCCCTTAGGCTACCAACTTACTACGACTCCCCGACGATGAATTTGCTGGTCGTGGTCGAGCTTAAAAGTTTGTACCAACGATGCAGATGCATAGGAAGGGTAATGATAGGAAAAAGAAGATAAACGCCCTTGCTTGGCTTAAAGCCCCTTGATAAAGGCGTTTAAGACAAACGCAAACACATCGAGGGGTCCTTAGTTTTGCTGGGTCGATGGCGCCACTTACGGAGCGCGGAGGAGTTAGCGTGGTACGTTTCTCCTGGGGCCCTCAACTCGTCAACGGTCAAACACAAAGTTCGAGCTGAAAGTTTGCGGAGCGCGCGGATTAGACGTCGGCGAAAAAAGCGCGAAGTCATCATCGTGAAAGGCCAGTCGGGTGCGTTCCGACAACTTCGGCCCCAACTTTCTATGTGACGAGTTTAGAGGCCCTGCTGGGGACTGGGTCGAATGGGACGGTCGGTGGAGCAAATCTCGGAGGCCATGGAAGTATACGTCCAGTTCACATTTGCTGACGCTCGATTTCGCACCGCCGCACTCGTTTCGCCAGATGGGACGAACCGCACGAAGATGGTCAAGTTCTACTGCAAAGACGACACGTTGCAGAAGAACTGTGGTAGCTCGCCGTCAGCACGCACTGAGCAGTCGCGCACAGAACTATGGCCGCCAGTGAATACTTCCTATAAACAAACGAGAAAAAAGCTACAAAGACACTTAAGACTGCGTAATGCGTAAGTATTTCTATACGTAACGTATTCCTAGAAGCTGAGCACCGCGCCGAGCCCGGCCGAGCTACCTCTGCGTATGCTGCCAGAGCAGGATCTGCGGTCGGTCGCCACGGCCCCTCTGCAGAGCCCGTCTACCCTCTCCCTCTTACCGGCGGCCGGGCCGCTGCGCCATGGAGGAGGCTTCTCTGTGGGGTGGCGTTCCTTGGAACTATGCCGCGCGCCAGCCAATGGGAGTTTATCCATCGATTCGCTGCTACGTACTACAGGCTTCGCTTCATGGGTCAGTGGAATTTAGGTTCCGTTTGGCGCGGCTTCAAGAGCTGATAACGCCGGTTCGCTCCAGGGTACAGTTAATGCTTTCGCATTAAACTGGAAGGACGCACCGCGCAAAGCAACTTCCGGCAAACGCTGATTGGTTCGCGTCGGGCGAAACGCTTCACCTCAAGGAACAATTGAGTCCCAGACCGATCCAAATTTTCTGCCAGCGACGAAAGGATTTTGCTACTCGGCCCCGAATTTCGCTCGTCGCCGGCGCGTATCCGCCCGTGAATTCCCAAGTGTAAACGCACCATTAGCGTTGTTTTCGTGTGTGCACGCTATCTTTATTAAAGTTAGCGTCTGTGTTGTTATTTTTTTAGGGGTTATGTTTTACTTTTGATCTAGGAGATAAAACGAGGAAGAACTCTCTCCCGTAATCACCTTCATACGAATTGACAGTATTTCAAAATAAATAAATTGAAATTAGCTCTGGTGAGGAAAGTATACGAATATTCCCTCGTCAGGCACGTATCCAGGCCCGGGGGGGGGGGGGGGGGGGGGGGGGGGAGGGGCAAAGGGCCGGCACCCCCCCCCCCCCCCCCGAAATCTTCCATTTTGCTGGAGCCTCCTCTCCCCCCTCCCCCTGATACAGCATCTTATCATGGACGCCCCTCCCCCCCCCCCCCCCCCCCCCCCCGAATCAAAATCCTGGCTACGGACCTGGCCCCCGTATTGTGAAGGCTACGAATGATATGGGCATATTTGATTCGAACCGCCATTCGCACAGCCCTCCAGTCACCGACAACTTGAGAAATGCAGGGCGTGGCGAATCCCAAGCTCCTAATTATCACTCAGCAGCCAATCAGATTGAGGCATTGGCCAAATAGGATTTCCGAGTTACGAATCCCGAAGCAGGGAGCGTGGGTATAATAAGCAAAATCACTTCTTATGCTGTCGCCAACCATGGTCGTTGAACATTGTCTCCGTCCCCCTCGTTTCTGCTACTAGCAGGCTGGAAAGAATACGGGGTCGTCGCATCCTGTAAAAACAAAATGACGTTGCAAAAAAATTCAGAAATCGTGCACTTAAAAAAAACGGCCTGCGAGTAGTTTTCTTTCCTGCAGAACGCGGAGTCCGCCAATCACTTCGAACAATACAAGGACCTCAGCCAAAGGACGAAGGTCAGAAAACTATTAGACCAAAAGTTCCATGTGTGCAGGGACGACAAGAACAACAACAAAAATAACAATAATAATAATAATAATATTAATTATTTACCATGTAATTATGGTGGGTGCTGAGGACAAAAAGCTATCCGAGCAGCTTGACTGGTCCTTAGCCTCCCTCAAGTACAAAGCAGGGCTAAGAAAAGTAAAATAAAAAGGGCGCAAGAAATTATACAATAATACAAGGTAATTCCATCACAAAAGCGACTAAAGCAACAAAAGCAACGTCATGCTAACTGTCACTGCGCGCAACGCATTTTTCTATCTTCTTTTTTGTCTTTGTGGAGGATTTTTTTTTTACTCTTCCAAAAAGGGTTAAAGAAACGTTTAACTCGATTTCGGGTAAAGACTCAGATAAATGGCATCAATGATTTTTACCCATGAAGAGGCTAGGTGGCGCAAGCTACCGCCCGTTATAGAGGTACGCGGCCGTTAGCATCGATTCATCCATTGCCGATGTGTCGTTACCCCGAAGTGTAGCTTGTTTAGTGGCTCTATACATGGTCACCGACATCGTAAGGAACTCGGGGCGGGACGAGCCCCGAGCATATCTTTACCGCCCCGTGGCCAATGCGGCGTTGGCCGGTAAAGATGCCGAAGGACAAATCACGAGGCAAGAGGCGCGAATATAATGAGCAAAACCCTGGGCGTTTCTGACAGATTCGGTGACCATACGGTGTGCAAGTTCGTCTGCTCCTTGCGCGACTGGTGCGTTTGTTTACCCCCCTAAAGCGCCCACGTGTTTTGTCTATCCCCCCCTTTCCCTCTCTGATTGGCGTGCTCCTCTTTGCGTTCGATGAGCCAGAGACGGATTTTGGAACATTTGTTCGCAGTATTGTTCTCGCCTACAATAATGATATGAAAGAAGTTGCGCATACAATAAAAACACGAAACAAGTCTCCCAAGCCAACTTGCAAACTCTTGTTTCTGAAGCTTTTTAAAAGTTCAATATCTGGGGTGCCTTTGCTTGGAATCAACGCTCCAATCATTATGCGAACCTTTCAAAACCACACCGGTGGCATAACTGTATTTTCTTTTTTGACACATAATGTGTTTATGGGCCGGATTTCATGGAAAGGTGTAACGCTCGATCCTGACGAAAAAGCTAAAAACTGGTAGCAGTAGCAGTAGCAGTGGTACAAGTAGTAGTAGTAGTAGAAGTGGCAGCAGTAGTAGTAGAAATAGCAGGAGTAATAATACAAACAGCAATAGTAGTAGAAGTGACAGTAGTAGTGGTAGTAGTAGTAGAACTAGCAGTGATAGAAGTAGGGATAGTGGAAGACGTAGGAGTAGTAGATGTGGTAGCAGCAGTAGCAGTAACAGTACCAGTAATAGCAGTAGTAATACCAGTAGAAGTGACAGTAGTAGTAGCAGTAGTAGTAGAAGTAACAATACTAAAAGTAACAATCATGTATAAGGTAGGAATGGTGGCAGCAGATGAAGTATTAGTAGTTGTTATGAAAGCAGTAGCAGTTGCTGTTACGTTTTTCTTTTTGTGCCACATGAAGCGTGCGTGCACGTTTGCCAAAAAATAAATGTTGCACTCTTAGAGCGTAGGTAAACTCCAACTCACCTCTTTCTATATACTTCTGCGCATGCACAAGCTTTCCTCCCAAATTCGGCACATCCGGCATAGAAAGTATGCGGAACATGTTCACTTATTTGGCATGTTTTGTTCACAATATATGAAGGAGCCTAAATAATCGAAACATGTTGATCATTCTGTATTTCATGGAACTACTCTAGCTAACATGTCATACAAAACCAGCAGTCGCGGACAGTTTATAAAGGACGAGACGAGGAACAGTATAAGCTGTCAGGCAATAAAATCCCAGCATGACCTAATAAAGCCAATATTGACCTAATCACCTAATAGCGAACGCTACTACATGCAGCCATGACCCGTAGTTATTAAGCTTTCGGTAACCGTAATATTGAATGGCGTTTTGTTTTACACATTACAGCTTCCTGAGTGTAACATGTAGGCAAAGCCGACTGGCAGGGGTCAAACATATTGGAACATCGCACTGCGCATTCAAGACATTTACACATCTACGAGTCTACAAGGTGTATTTAAAAGACTTACAACCATGGCTACACTATTTCAGCACCATACTTTTGAGTGATACACTTTTTCTAATTTCAAGATAGGAGCAAGGGAACATCCTTCATTTTTAAAGGGTTTAGAAAGGAGTGTTGCTGCGGATAAGATCGTAGTAGCACCCGTTTGAAACAGCTTTAGTACATTTTATTCCAGAGACAAAATTGAATAATTATCGCCTATATCAAAGTTTAACTTGGAGGTTAATTTCTTAAACTTCAAGATATTACACTATGAGTTAAACGTTGACAAAAACAAGGGGGGATCGGTGGCCGAGTGGGCTACCGCGCACCAGCTCTGAGCACGTGGCGCGAAAGCTCGCGCTGGAGGACCCAGGGATCCTGGGATTAATCCCCACCCCATGCCCGTTTCGGTCTGAATGAGCATCGTACGAGGGTGTGGTCGTGTCTCACTACTGCGTGGTGCACGTTAAAGACACCAGGCTAGCGGTTGGAATGCATTGGCTAAATCGCTCATCAACAGCGAGTGACTCGTCGACACCTTGAAATGGCGGATTAACTACAAGCTGTATAAATAATCGCACAACCCCAATTATTATTGACGAAAACAAAGCAACATACTTGTAGTACCTTCAGTAACTGCGGAGGCGGAAACCTGCGAATGGGTATCTTTCAGTTGTGGTGTACGTAAGGCTGTGGAGCAATAAAAAAAGTCGTGAATTTGGGTTCATGCCTGTTTTATTGTGCCTGTATTTATGGTTTCTGCGCATCTGAAAATGTAAATAGAGCGCACTGCTTTTAAACTTCTTGCATAAAAAAAAATAAATATATATATATATATATATATATATATATATATATATATATATATATATATATATATATATATATATAGAGAGAGAGAGAGAGAGAGAGAGAGAGAGAGATGCAGGGTGACGGTAGAAAACGAACCAGGAGGATTTTATTCGACGTTTCGACCTGAGGCAGGTCTTCGTCAGGAATGACGGAGACCTGCCTCAGGTCGAAACGTCGAATAAAATCCTCCTGGTTCGTTTTCTACCGTCACCCTGCATCTCTGTCTTCTACGCCTTCGGCCTCCAAGCCAACATGCCTCTATATATATATATATATATATATATATATATATATATATGTATATACAGGGTGTTTTGTTTAAGCCTAACAGATTTGTTTAAAAAAAGCCGTAAAGGTTACACTTATGTGGTTTGTGCGAGTGCGTTATACGGCCAGGGGGACAGATTATAGGGGGCTAATCGTAATGATCAGTTGGCTAATTACTTAAAATTCGTTAATTAACTTTTTAATTAATAAAAATAGACATATGGTTCTAATTAGAAATTTGCTCAGCGTCGTCGAAAACCCCTAAATCAGTCATTATCAGAAAGAAAGACTTTGAGCATGTGAGAAGCGTAGTAGTGAACTGAAGTTACCGCTCGTGGAGCAGGTACAAAGCTAGAGGTTGCGATAAGGCGCCCGTGCGATTTTTTCGTCTCTTATCTAGCCCCAGCCTTGTACCTGCTCCACGAGTGGTAACTTCAGTGCACTACTGCGCTTCTCACGAGCTCAAAGTCTTTTTGAAAATAACTTATTTAGGGGTTTTCGATGATGTTGAGCAAGTTTCTAATTTGAACCATATGCCTATTTTCATTAATTAAAAAGTTAATTAACAAATTTTAATTAATTAGCCAACTGATCATTACGATTAGCCCCCTATAATATGTCCCCCTGGCCGTATAACTCACCTCCACAAGCTGCATAAGTGTAACTTTCACGGCTTTTTTTGAATAATTATGTTAAGCTTAAAAAAAAACACCCTGTATATATATATAAAGAGAGAGAGAGAGAGATATAGGATGTTGCTAAGATTGGTAATACTATATTTAACGGTGATTCTCAGGTCCCTAAGGGTGCTGCTTAGGGTGTTAGCCCTTGGACAACTTGATTTACACCCTTAAGAAAGTAAATTGTTTAGTGTTCAACCTGTTCACTATTGCTCATAACAATCTCCAGGATGCTGGTAAGATCGCCGGAATCCCATTCTTACGGCGTTCTCCAGCCCTCTAAGGGTGATGAAATGACACCCTTCAGGTGTTACCCCTGGAAAAAAGCTGATTTACACCTTTAAGGATGTACATTTTTTTTTATGCATGCACTTACTGCTGGTAAAAATTGTTTTTAGGATGCTGCTAAGTAGTTCGCCGGCTCCTTGAAGGTGTTGCATCAATTAAGCCGCAGTCAATCTGCTCCTAGATCATAAAAAGACATGGTATTCGCCGCAGACATGGTGACAGAATTATCTGCGGACACACATGAAGCATGTTTGAAGCATATTTGCATCACACATGTTCATCATGTCTCCAGACAGTTTTTGTGTGACCAATGCAACAGGACTGTCACACAAAGAAGAAGCACACTCACACAATGCCTGCAGGCTTTATAATATGTATTATCAGTGTGACAGCGGCTTAAGGGTGTTGCAGCAACACCTTTAGGGTGTTAGCCCTGGAACAAACTACCTTATATCATTAATGGCGTAGACATTTTTTTTAGTCAATAAGTTTAACATGTAACTCTTCCTTTTGGGTGTCAGCGATAAACGCTTGACGTTTATCTTTCTGAAAATAAAACAAAAAGCTAACAGATGACTTCGATATCCAACATAATTATCGGATTCTTAACCGCCGGAGGCGAACACACGTACATAAGGCAACGCGGCGGGCGTCTTGCATCAGGCAGAAACCAACCGACAGCGGACAACGGCATTCCGCCACCTCCACCGGAAACCTATAATTTGCTGACGATTGCCCAGCTCGTTTTTCTTCCTCGTAGGTGCCACAGGGACCCGCCAATTCGCCGTAACCCTATCGAGTCCTTCGAATTATCTTCACGTGCGTGCGTGTGTCCGGACAAAGGGTGTTCCCTCGATGAACCACGGAAGACGCTACGAGCCTTCGAGGCCAATCCAATTGCCGCGAGAGTGTCACGTCATCTTCTAGGAGAGAGCAGCAAACAGGGGCGTAAAAACGGGAGGCGAAACGCGGCAGATGATCAGCGATGTCGTCGCTGGTCCCGAGAAAAAAATGAACGAGAAGGAGAGAGACAGGAAAAGTGGAGAAAGGAAACATACGCCGATGTTTTTGCGCTAAAATAAAGCTAGGAAGAAAAAAAAAAAACACTAGATACAGACCTTCGAAGTGATGTTCTTGCTGCTGCTTTGTGTATATCAAAGTGCTGCTAGCAATATAGTGACATCGGAGCCACCGATGTCCGCCTCTATGCTCCGCCGTTCCGAAGCGGCCCAAATGCATCGGACCTTTCCCTCTAGTTTATTTTATAAACTCTATGGCAGAGACGCCCAGGAACTGCAGTCACGTGACACGTTTAGCCACACAGGATTGGCTGGAATAGCCTCGTAGCGTTCGTAGCGGTCCATCTTAAGGTGAAACGGAGTCTCGTGCACGCCACTTCGAAACCAATCCGTTTTGTGGCTGACTTGAGCTGTCTAAACCAGAGCAAAAAAGCTCTTTGAGGTTCCGCCCGCTTCTCTCCCAGAAAATATAACAAAGAAATAAACGTTAGAGGGAGGGAAACACTGAGGGAGAAGGGGCGTCCTGGCCTACATAAAACCTGCGCAGTGATCACTTCTTTGCGGGACACTGTGCTGTGTAGGATGGAGGTAAGGAACTCCGTTCTCACATCTAATTTATTAAGCACATCGCATATAATATTTACGCTGAGCGTATGCTGATTCGGAGCGCAAGTTCGTCTGCTTCTTACGCAAAGATTTGCAGTGACGTCAGGACGTCGAGGTCTAATTGGCTCCGATTGGAAGGATAGTGGCTAGACCTGAAGGCAGCCTATAACATTGAGGTCTACCCACAATCCTTTCAATCAAAGCCAATCAGAGCTCGGCGTTTTGACCTCGGCACCCCAACCCCCGCGCTAGAAGCAGGCACGGCGGAAGCGCGCCGCCAGTTTCTAGCAGACGATTTAAGGACGGACCTCCGATCCGCCTAGTCACTGTGGCAGCTTAGAAAACGCAGGGCTTGTCCTGTAATGAGCACCCTTCCTGCTTCGCGATTGGTTATTCAGACTCCTCGTTGGTTTATGCCTCAATTTCTTTGGTTGAGGAGCGATGACAAGATGCTTATATGACGCGGGTTCGTCGCTGTACATGAGACATTTAGCCAGTACAGTGTACAACTGATAGTTAGAGGTCTTCAACGCTCATCGAGCAGTACATGGTGGTACACGTCTACACGCCGGTAAACGGTGCTCGTGTGGACGCCTATGCCGCCGCGGAAGGGCCATGCTCCGTCCAGTCGGACGTTTCCCCGGCAAATGGCGCCCGTTTTTGTTTTTGTTTTGTTTGTTTGTTTTTGTTGAAGACGCGAATAGGGGGTAGGAGCGTCAACTCGAGCATGAGCGAAACATGCTTGGTTGGTACGTGCGTTTGCTTCAAACTCGTCGGCAGACGGGTTTTGTGTGACCAACGTGTGACCGCACCACACAAGAATTATACACGCCGCTGACAGTGTTTGCAGACAGTCTTTTCGTATGACGTATTAGCACCAGACTTGTGCCCATCACAAATATACTCTACTCGAGATACTGTATTTGAATTACTTTTAGAAGTAATTTGACATCTTGCAGAAACATTTGATCGTGAGTATTTGCTGCTCTATCATAATTACATTTCTCAGTATCTTGTATTCGTTATCTCAAACACATTTTTAGATCTTTGCAAAAACATTCCTTCGCTGGAATATTGTACGGGATAGTGATTCGCACACCTCAGCGCCAAGTTGAAGCGATAGCAAACTTGAAGCAGAAACGACCGAACAATGAACAGGACACAAGCGCAGCACCAAAGGTGCAAGCTCGAAATGCCATCAAAAAGACAAATAGAAGGAAATGAGAAAAGGATAAAAGAAAAACGCACTTTCTTTTTTTAATGTTTATTTTTTTATTTTTTTTATGGTTGCCTTTGCTACGGCAAGAGCCGCGATAGCCCGACCCTTTCATGAGCATAAAGGCCGGTTCTCACATGGAGCGAAGCGCTGATGTAGCGCTCCTCACGTGCCGTCAGCTATCTTATCGCCTGCCACGAGCAACAGTTTTTGCGGTGCGATACAAAGCTGGTGAACGCTCCGGTCAGCACGCGCTTAGCGCGAGGTTAGCGCTTGTAGCGCTCCGATGTATGTGTGAACAGGCCTTAATGATTGCAACGAGACTGGAAACGAGATACGAGCAGGTGAGCTCTTAAAATGCAAACAATGAGTCCTCCCAAAGTTGTACGCCTTTGTGAAGGGGTTCCTGGAGCTTAGTACTAAGAAAGGATTCAAATATCAACAATTGCGAGAAAGACGGTAGTGCTTCTTCGTGTCCATCGGTGCCTTCTTTCTTTTTGAAGTTTTGTCATCTTTCAATGCAGCGTTCGGGGTACCCCACTTGAAGAAGGTTCGCCATGTCAGCCTTTCTTGTTCTTCGGTCTTTCTTTTGCGTATAATATAAAATTTGTTTAAAGTCAACTCCGGATATAGTGACTCGCGTCGCTTAGTAAAACGATGCGTCCAAGATATGCATTAATAAACTAGTAGGAGATGTGATTATCAGCGAAGGGACCATAGGTCCTTGCTCGTTCGTCTAGAAATATATTGCGACATGCACCAGTGATGTATTCTTCTACTGAGGCTATATAGAATAGCCCTGTAATTTTATTTTGTTTGTTTCGATTGCTTGCAAACGAAGCATTCTAGTATCACTGAAGTCGACGCCCAAGATGCAATGCGGAAGTATCTTCGGAAGTAATTGAATTACATTTCGTGGTATTTCTACTCTACTCAAAATATTTTGCAGGGAACGTAACTTGAGTAATACTCGAAATACTTTATGAAGCAGGCATTTAGTAACTTAACTTAAATAACTTTGTCCGGTATCTTGTCCAACACTGATTAGCACTCAGTGTGACCGCGGCCTAAAGCAATTGATCGCCTGCCATCAACGACGGCTTTGATGGCGTCAAACGAATATTGTGGTGGTCGCAGTCAGCAGGCGAAAAGCAGCAGCGCTCACAGCAATGGCGGAGAGTGAATATGCCCTATAGTTCAATATGAAATTAAGAGACACCGACGTTTGGCGTCATGTTATTTAGGTACGATGTGAGGCGAACAAAGATAACAAGATGGCATGGCTCGATAATTCTTTACACGGCAGCAGTCGGCTCTAATGACTCCTCTAATGACATCAAATTGGGCTCGGGCGTCGCGTACCGAAGGAGAAGTGTATCAGTTTGATTCGTAATAAGGGTTCTCTATCCCTTATTACGAAATGGCTATTTCGCCGTGCGAGAGCCCTCGGCTGCTTCCACTAAGAAAAAAAAAACAGCATAAGAAAATATATACTTTCCTTCTCTTGACAAAAGAATATCCAAGAAAATTAGATAGAAGTAGGTCGAAAACAGGAAATAGCCTGTTCATTTTCTTGTAATCATTCAAAATTACGAATTCCTCTTTGTATCGTGTGATTTTCTTCTTTCACGTTGAAAGAAAACAGACGGTAACGCGGCTTCTAAAAGCAGTCGAGGCTTTTGTCGGAAGCAATCGTAAATTCGTTTATCTATCGGCCTTGTCCTTGACGTCCGCCTTTTTTTTATATTGTCTTTTAATTTTCCTTCTGTAATTCAGACGGAATTCTTAATTCACTTAGAATTCAGAATTACGTCAGAGAAAATGCCCCTGCAGGGTATTTCTTCTTCTAATGACATGGCAACAGACTAGAACGGCACTCATTACAAGTACTCAAATTACTTGTAATCGATAATGTTCTGGAGGAATTTTGTAATGTTTTGATTACTTTTATTAGGACATAATCGCAAGAGTAATCTGATTTTTTTTTGTAGACTAAAATTACATGTAAGCTTTACTTTCCCAACCCTTTTAAATGGCGCTCTTTCTTTCTAGAACTTTTCTACCAAGGAATCCTCGAAGCAATTTTCCGATAGGAGAATGGTTTACCAAAACTGGTGAATTAATTGTGTTAATAATTACTTGAATTAATTGCGTGAATTAAGATAAGTGGTGGATAATTCGGTGATTTTCATCCCATAAAAGCCAGTACAAAAAATAAGTTTTCAAACCGGAAAAAAAAATGTGTCGTTTTAAAAATCTTAAGTAATCAGCAAAGTTACGGTTACTTAATATCTCAAGTAACGACCAATTACTTTTTCTAAACTATTTGAGTAATCGAAATGAATACTTCTTAATTGTTAGTAATTCTAAAATCCATGGTCTTATTCGAGTAACGTGTGCAAGACTGCTTGGCACGAGGGTTTTCGCGATCCGTATGGTTCTGGAACAATAACTAATTATTCATTCAAAGCGGGGGTTGGCAACCTTTCGCTGTAGAACGGGCCAAATCGCCGCAAAACGGAGACGGTACACGGGGCCGACGGAGAAACAGAGAAAGCCGGTTAAAGGGGGAGGGGGGGGGGGGGGTCAGATCAGTTAAGAAAAGTGAAAGATAAAAAATTTGGGCCTGCAACCTGCAACGATTGCCCGCTGCATTATAGACCTTTCTTATAGCAAACGCCACCAGGTGGTGCTCCAGTCTTTGACGTCCCAGAGAACTTATGGTTTATAAAAAGAGAGAACAAATGCCACCTCAACACCGCTGCTTGAAATGTAGATGAAACGTTTAACGCCAAAAGAGCGAAGGTGCGCAGAATCTGTTAAAATGTTTCGAGTATTCTTGTAAACCTACTTGCCTCCTCCAAGATGTAATATTGTACAGCCAAAAGCCCTCGTTATATCTCCTACTTTGCTGTCCGTGTAGCATTTATACTTTCTAGCACTGGTGACACAAGAAAGCTCTATCCAGGCTTGCAAAGACGGAGCGACCGGAGGCAGTTCATGCTTGTAAACAGCAAAAGGGTCTATACCAAATGATTGACGAAAGAAAATTAAATTCACCGTACCAAAACTTTTGAAATATGAAAGGCTAGTGACGTCACTCCCCACGTCGCAAGCTGCCGTCGCCGCGGCAGCTTGCGCAACAGTAATCTTTAGCGCGAAACGTTTGCGGTGAGCGCTACCCGCTTCGCATTGTTATCAGGAGTGCCTTATAATCAATTATCTGTTGCGGATGCTTGTTTTCTGCTTGTACTTTATTGAAACGACTTTGCTGTATGTTTTATGCGTGATGTGCTCTTTTCGCTTCTATCGCTGAAGGTTGTTTTCCCGTGAGGAGGACGACACAAAACAAAATTTTAAAAATCCGACCTGTGAGTCATATACAACTTCGTTTTAACAAAAAAAAAAAAGAAAAGCTGTCACATATTGAAAGTGATATGCAATGATGTTATTCTTAATATAAGCACGCGGAACTAAAGATTGCTCGAGGCTCCTTTCACGAGGACGTTGGGTGTTCAGTATTCTTTGTCAAGGTGCGAACATTCACATCGAAACTCTGAACTGAGAATCGTGAAACATTTTTGAAGCGCTCATCTATCAATTTGCAAGACACACGTTTGATTTCGTGGTCTTCGTCTCGAAGAAGTATGTTTGCAGATACACACCTGCCGTAGCAGAAACTTCGATTAAAGCCTCTGCAAGATATAGCGTCGATTAGGAAACTTTAATCAAGCGGGAAACTTACGTCATTCTTGAAACGGTTCTCTAAATTGGAAATCCTTGTTTCGCGAATCTCATACGGAGATTCACCTATCGGTAACCTACGTTATTTAACGACGGGTGCAACGAAAAGTCTGACAACCCTTCTCTGTCGAGCCTACGTGTCCGTCGACATCGATGTATCTCAACCATGCTGCATTGAGCTTTGCAATGGCATTTTGTTTTGCGACACTAGTCGTTAATTGTGAGGTCTTCATCGGAATTCGCGTCTGTTTTGTACGTACGCACGTCGTGTGGACTGAATTTCGTGAATTTCTTCGCCAGAATTTGTGCGGAAAATCAGAGATTCGTGACATAGTGGTGTCTCATTGTCGCTTGACGCGATGTCCCAAGGCGTCAATTTAACGGAAAATTTATCCGCAATATTTAGCGAGAAATTTAGGGTCATGTGACGCCAGGTGCCACGCGTCACGTGACTGCACAGTGTCAAATGAGCACCGTCAGCTAAATTTTAATGGGACTTAAAGGGAAGCTGAAACACTTCTCGAAAAAAACGAGTTAGAGGTGAATTTTGGCGTATTTTTGTCCCGTGAATCTGAATATCACATTCGCTTTCCCTGAACATACAACTAAAAGCGAGAAAACGCGAAAAACCTCCGACCAGTCGTGACGTCATACTAGGATCTTTGGGCCGCCAAGCGCGTGTCGCTCGTCTGGGCAGCGCGTGCAATGGCAAGCTTGGCAGGTATATTTTTCCGCACTGACGGCAGTCATGACGCCTCTTTCTGAACTTTTTGAAAATAGCAAGAGTGCGCGTGCCTAGCTTTGACAGGCGCTGAAGATGCGCGAGAGCATAGATTCCGAAAACTCCTAGTGTGACGTCACGCCCTTGAAAGGAGGGGCTTCGGCGGTACTTTAAAAATTAATTTCTGAAGCCTCAGTGCACCAAATTGAAAAATAATCTCGATATTCCTGATCCTGGAGGTATAATGAAGGACATTAAAGTGTTTTTTCTCAAATACAGAACCGCTTCAGTTTCCCTTTAAGTCCGCTAAATTTAAGCAAGGGCAATGTAACTGTGTGCAACTGTGTGCAGCGTCTCGACTGTCGTTGCAGTTCACTTGTGAGACACTGCGAGAAACCTGGATATATTGATTGTTGTTTTACGGATTTTCTTCTTTTTCTGTTTTTAGTTGTTGACTTTTTGAATGCAATTAACACTAGGAAACGAAGACCTTCCTCAAAGCAGGCATGTTTCCCTTTCTGTATCGCGTAGCACATACAGAAAGGGAAACATGCCTTCATATAGAAGCATGTTTCCCTTTCTGTATACCAGGGGTCTCAAGCACGCGGCCCGCGGGCCGAATGCGGCCCGCGACACTCTGGAACGCGGCCCGCGCGCATCCCGCGGCTGTGACCCCTCGTTCCCATGCCTCGAGCAGAACAGGCACCAAAAACTGTAGTTTATTATCATCGATTTGACTCCGCTTGGAAAGGAGCTCTGCTGATATGACTTGTTCACGTATTTTGCATTATTCTGTTTTTTTTTTTTTTGTTTGTTTTTTGCGCTGAGTATTGCTACGTTTAAATATTTGATTACCAGTCTTTTCTCGAGTAAATCAACCGGCATGGCAATACCACTACTAATCTACAAGCGCGAGATCTTTGCACAAGGAGGCACCTCTGCTGCACGAACTCTCGCTCGACACGAGGAACTGGTAAAGCTCAATTTATTAGCTCGGATGTCCGACTGTACCTTTAGAATACAATTGATTTTTATGTTGCTATAAAATTTGCCAGGAAGGCAAAAACTGCTATATGAAGACATCTATTTTTGGCCATACCTGTTGAGCTTAATTAATTGTGCGACAGGGCAAAGACGGTGTGATTGTTTTGGTTCTATTTAAAACTGCATGTACGTTGGCACTTTAAATCGTGTTATAATATCAAGTGTGGACCCAAAAAAGTCGTATATGCAAACGAAAGCTGCTCATAAAAAACTGAGAGCACAAGGTTCTTTCACTAAAAAATCTCTGTGGTGTCTCTGTGACAGTCGGCTGCTTTGCAACGTTGTCCTTGATACATCATCAAGTTTGGTTAGAAGTGTAGTTTTCTTCTTTTTTTTTTCAAAGTATCAAAATATTGCTTTTGCCCCTCCCCCCCCCCCCCTTTCACTGTTGGCCCTCGACCTTTGGGGAATGAGCAATCCGGCCCCCACACTCGAATGAGTTTGAGACCCCTGCTGTATACCTATAGAAGAGGCTTTGCCCAGATTCCCTCTTTCGCTTGCATGGGGTTCGTTGGAAACAAAGGCCAATTAACGCCGTCCGAGTTTGCGGATGGGATTTAGCTTGATTCTTCCAATCACCGTTGTCCTGATTAGGTCCATCGTCCCTCGCCCCTAGTAAGCGCTGTCAGGTAAACACCGCTCACCCGAAAGCTGTCAGTGTGGTGAGAGTCACGCCCTCGCCGAACTAATCCCGTTCTTTCCCCGACCCCGCTCCCTGCGCGTGGCTACGGGTGGCGGGAGCGCGTGATCACGTGACGAGAGATTGACGTACTGATTGGTTCAACGAGCATGCCGCCTTCACCCCGCTGTTCGCGTAGCGGCGAAGGCACGTTACTGATTTGATTCCGTTCCCGTGGCCCTCGAGATCCTTGTTGCAAATTAACCCTCGAATCAAAGTAAACAAAAATATATTTCGGGGATCGTGAGGGTTCGTTATGGCGATCGACTCGATAGTTTTTGGAACAGTTGATCCAGTCGACGGGTTGCTAGCAATCTACCTGATTGTTGAGAAATACGCGGCAAACAGTACCAAGCCGTGTCGTTTTTTTTGGTTTTTTTTTTTAAGTAATGTATTTAAGCCACAGTCAGACTGCTCGTACATCATAGCAAAGGTACGGTGTTAACGCAATTAACGCAAAAGTGCAAGCGAGCTGGACAAGAATAACGATGATAATCCCCGGAGAAGGGGAACAAGGGGGACAAAAGGACGAACACAAATCCCCAAACCCAGCTTTTGACTTATGCGAATTTTTTTTTTAAAGAAAAAATCTGTCTTTGTCGTGCTGGTATTGAACCATGGTCCTGGTATCGAACCAAGTACCAGCTGGCTCGCCTTCAGCGTATTCAAATGATGTTTGCCTCATTTAATACATTCGCATACGTATGTACGCTTCGAACACTTTTGCAAATGGTTCACACTTCGAACACTTCTGCAAGTGGAAGAAAGAAATACGACTCAGACCTTTTCTCCGGACTGTCTTTTGTTTGATGTATTGGTAGTGTGAGCGCGGCTGTGGGGCTCCTCCGTACCACTGAGCGAGCTAACAAAAACAAAATAAAAAAAAAAAAAACTGTTCGCAAACACGTCGAGTGTTCCCGTTTAACGATTCTTCTTCCGATATGTTTCCAACTGGTACCGTGGAAGATTGCCCCGAATCCCCCGGAAACGGATGATGTCGTGTATAGACACGGACGATGTCGAAATGCCTTAAATTTGTTACGATTGCGTGTGGTTTCTTTCGTGCAGATGAAAAAAAGTAAAATTGGACCGAAAGTTCGGTTCTTTTTTGTGACCTTAATTAATGGAACTTCCCATAGCAACAAGTACGGAGAATTGACGAGAAGACAAGAGCGCGCGGTGACTTCAGAGAGCTCTGACTCGAAGGATTAAGCCACAATAACACTGGCGTCGTGCAAAAAAAAAAAAAAAAAAAAAAAAGAAGAAGAAGACCATCTTTAGACACTGTCTGAAGTGTGTATCTCTCTTGACCATGACGGTCCTGTGACATTGGTTACACGAGAACTGTCTGCTAACACGTTTCAAGCATACGAACGTGTCAAGCGAACACGTGCTTCGAAAATGTCTGAGGAATGTCCGCAGATAAGTCTCTCGTACATCTCCGCAGAGAACTCCGCGGGTCTTTTTTGTGTGGAGTATGAGCGGCGTGACTCCTGTTTTACTAGTGGGTAGACGGAAAGGCTCTACATCGTTTCAGCCTAAACGAGCTAATGGTATCAATAAAACAGCGTCAAAAGCACAAGTCAGTGGGGATTTTTATTATGATTGGTTTAGCGACGATAGAAGACGTACATAAACATGAACAACACCACGTTGGTACGCTCTTGACGCTGTTTGATTTGTTCCGACAGCTCGAATAGCGTCGGTGCTCCGGCAATATGTTTTTTTCTTTTTACAGCGGAGCTGTTAAGGGCTAGTTTTCCCAGGATCGTGTCCGTCCTCAATTGACCTGATGACGCAGAACTCTGAACAGCTACCGCCACCTATGAGCGACGGCGGCCACCAGACAACAGGCTTGCCGGTTGTCTGGTTGCCGCCGTCGCTCATAGATTGCGGCAAACTTTCGATCCTTTCCGCTCCGGCTTGCCGACTTGCGGCCGGCTTCATTCCCACCGTAGTACAGCTTCGCTGGTTCTCCTTCTTCACCAGAGGGGAATGGCTGAACGTTTCTTTGCTTTTTTTATCTACCTGAACTAGGTAGTTACCTGAACTAGGTAACTAGGGTGGTAGGAATCACCAGTCTTTACCCTTTCTGCTAAGCTATTTAGCATCGCAAAATTCAAAATAGTTATTGTGAACTCGGCGAGTGAAAATGATGCCAAAACCCAACATTAAAATATACCCGCGTTTTTAGTGCCGTGACGTCAAGGGGAAGGCAGGCTTGGAGGTGGAGCGCTGGCAGTCAAAAAATTGACTATTCCGAGCATTTATTTCGTCCCGGCGTGCGGATACCGGAGAAATCTTACGAAGCAATCATTTGATACCATGAAACTGATTTTAATCATTTTTGGAACAAAGTTTATGACCCCGAAGAGTGAACCCCGCCTGCCTTTTTCTGACATCGCATTTTCATTGTAACCAATATAAAAACAATAAATTAAAAAAAAAATATATTATGAGTACCAAACTTGTAAATTCAATAACTTAGCGGAAAAAAAAATATTTTGACCCAATATTTGGGTTGCTATTTCAGCTACTTTTTTTGTGTGTTTAGCACATTTTAAGACAAATCGGGGACTATGAAGAAAACACCGGAGTACCCTTTTAAGGGGAAAAAAAAAGGAATAGCTGCCTTCACCTCTATAACCGCCCTCTCCCTCCAGTCAGAGCTAACAGCATCATCGATCGTTGGCTCCTCGTGAAGGGTTTGGTGTCCAAACGCCGGACACCGGCGTTCGAACGCGGACGCAGCGCACAAGAGCGGCGAGTGCCGTGACTATGCACTTTTTGCGCTGCCTGATTGGCTGCTTCGGATCGTCGTGTCGACTGGTGTTGAACTTAATCTTACGACGTGAGCATCTGGTAACGAAAATATAACATCATGGCGTCTCTCGACAGTGTTCGGACCACCGACCACACGCTGAGTAATCCCACACACTCCATTAACGGCAACGAAGGAGCAGCTTTATTTTTTTTTCTTTATTGTTGTGGAAGATTTTGTTCGACTGATCACTGTCGGTAAATATCAATACCCCCTTGTTGCCGCAAACACTTCTATGAATGGGGAGAGCTCAAGGTGACCACTTCCCAATTTCTGTATATCTCATTTTTCCGCGGGATCACGACGTATATTACAAATGCTTTTCTGTTCTTTCTTTCTTTCTTTTTTTTTCTGCTAGCCGACTCGTGTGTCTGGAGGCTACATCATGGAGCCAAAAAACAACCGCGTGGGTGCCAACTCAGTCATCTTCTCCCTCAAGGAAGAGGTCGGAGCCCTGGCCCGAGCTCTGCAGATCTTCAAGGTAAGCGACGCGCGCCCGACAAAGCGTAAAAAAATAAAACAACTGCTTACGCAGGGTTGTGCTAGAGCCACTAAATGAGCTGCGCTTAAAGAATCGGCACTCCGTTCCCCGACATTGTTGGGGGCGCCGCCATTTTGGTGCTTGTGAAGGGCAGACACAACTGGCGATCGTCAGGAATCAAAAGTGCGACTTCCTCAGCATTAGATTCGGTGTTAGGAAGCTCATGTAATATTGCTTTTATCTGTCGCGAACTGTTTAAACCTTTGTGGAGGGCGGAAAAGCGTTTCCTGTGATTTCAGATAAAGCTTCAGATAACTGGCAACCATGATTTTAAGCCACAATATGGCCAAGTGTCGTTACTCTGAAGCGTAGATTATTTAGTGGCACTATAGTTCGTGCTAGACATCGGCATCTATCAAAGGGGCACCGCAAAGTGTCGAAGAAAACCAAATTCTGCTCGAAAGGCGTGCCTATCAGTGTCAAGCGCGAGCGTTCAGTGACGACATTGGTCTAGCACGTTGGATAATGACGACATAGAATTCTAGAGGTAGGACTGGCGGAATAGGTGCACTGAACCCCTTCTCATGCTATCAATGGCGTGATTCTTTGCTTGGAACACCCGTAAATTGGTAGGGCATTCACGTCTTCATAACTGGATGTTAATTCCAACAATCATGAAGATCGTGCATGGTTGTTGCACGCTCTTGTCGTTTTGGTTCTCTATTAGTTCAGACCACGGTGGAAGAAACATTTAGGTGATGACCCTCTGTCCGAAGCGGCGACCACATTATGTCCGGCGCACCGAGCGCTTCACTCGCACGGGGATAGATGGCGCCCAAGTATGGGATCCCTTCCAAACCGACCGCTCCGGTTGTTTCTCCCATCGGTGGTCCCGCCATAACGTCGCTCATCGCTTCTTGTTGTACCTCACCGCCGCCACGCCACCACCATGTTGCCAGAGTCCGTAAATCTGTGTTCTCTTCCTCTTCTTCTTCTTCTTCTTCTTCGGGTTAAGGCTCACCTCCGTGCACGATGGTGGTACCTGTGATCGACACAGCACTAAAGTAAAACAGGAGGCCAGCCACTGGCCTCACACCACCACCACCACCACACCGCGAAAAAGGCGAGCACGCTACGCCGCCGACACCGTGGCCGCCGAGGAGGGACCTCATACCTCAGCGCCCTCCGCGGCGGCGCGGAAATAACTACTCCTGGTTCGAGGCTAGCTCCGAACACAATCTGGTCACTCGCTCCCCGCGGGAAAAACGGCCAGAGTCATCACCAAAATGTGTTTCTTCCACCGTGGTTCAGACCAAGGATGTCACCAAACAACAAAAAAATATACTAAAAATGCTTTTCTTGTTTCACATATTATGTTGAAAATACATCAGATTTATTTTTTATTTTATTTGTAATGTGTTGCTATAGAGCCCCACTATAGTTCGAGCGAACACGATGCAAATTTCAAAAGAAATGGCCAGAAACGTTTGCAGGGCCCCTTTAAAGGGATGGTGAACCGAATTTTGGATTTCAGGAAACAATGCAGGAACGGTAGGCGGGACGCTACTATCTCTACAACATCACTCGCAAGGCAATATCTCCAATGAACGGCCGTAGTTTTGAAAAAGAAGTCGAGATTGAACGAGGCCGACGAGGCGAGTGACGTCAACATATCTAGTTCCCACCTCTCTTCGCTTCACCCCTTCAAGGCGGTGAGGCGGAGAAGACGCGTTGCCGTTTCCTCTCCTTCTCGACCAAACAAGACATCACCATACCTGTCAAATGCGCCTCTTTTTTTTTTTTTTTTTAAATATGGTCCTCCGTTCGAGATACCGCTGTATGAGTGATGTTTCGGTGTTCGTAGTATCCCGTTGCACGTTTCTGCCGCCGTGTTTTGTTGAATCCAGATTTCGGTTCAACATCCCTTTTAGCCGCAATCCCGTGATGCCTTTTTTAATATGGACACCTCCGTTTCCTCCAAAAAGGCGTCCATAATGTGAGTTGTCCGTAATACCGACACAAAAAATGCATGCATTCTTCCAGATCATCCTTGAAAAATATTGTCTATGTAACGGGGTATGCATCATTCGAAAGACAGTTTGCAGACACTCTCCTAGGCGTGTTCCCTCCTTGTATGACGGTCCTTTCACATTCATCGTACAAAACTTGTCCGTAGACATGTTCCACGCATGCGCATATTTGAAGCAACCAAGCTTCGAACATCCATGAGGCCGTACGCAGATAATTATGCCATAATGTCTGCAGTGAACAACGTGCATTTTGTATGTTGTATACATATGCGTAGTTTGACGGCGGCTGTGCGGCCTTTGCTCTCGCTTCATAAGCAATGGGATTTTCTTTTTTGCTTGCCACGTGAGGGCGCGACCACACCACCTCTCCCATTTCTGCCAGAACCACCCTAAACAACTGTTCCGAGTCCCGACCACCGTGATTAAAACTGCGTGCCCAATATGTACTCGGTGGACTGATTGAAACTCCTCCTTCGCTCACGACAAATGAACGCCCGTTTGTGCAAAGTTGATTGTTTTTAGAAGACGAAGAAGTGTTCTGCGTACGTTCCATGAGGCAGGTGGCCTGAAGATCTGTAGATCTATCAATACTCTCCTATCCACCAAAGACATCCTTTTTTCCTTCGACAGCCAACTCTTGCAAGAACTAATTTGCGCAGCACATAAACAACTTACAAAACTCGTTTCTTTTTTTTTTTTTTGCTTTTTGTTTTTTATTTTACAACGAGCATAGTGCGGAAATTCGGCAATTCCAACTGCCAACACGGTGCGATTGGGGTGCCTCCTTGGATGGTTTCAGACTAGCCCGGCCGTGGCTTATACGTATGGGTACTTCATCGCAAAACAATTCTCCGCCTTTCCGCGGAAACAAAAAATAAAGCTAAAACTTCGTTCGAGGAGTTGAATAAAACATGAGCCAAAAACCCGGGCGGTGGAGTGCAGGAAGTCTCAAACCGTGTGTCGGTCCCTACGTGTGTGTGAGTATTGTGCTTTTGTTTTTGGAAAGAACATGCATACGCGCAGTACTCATTTTTATCTGCGATGATTGAAATTTCGCAAGCAAAAATAAATGGCTAAATATTTAAAAAAAACAAAAAAAACCCGACAAAGCGAGTAGAGGGAGTATCGAAATTTCCATCTTAAGGTTTGGGCCCACGAAAGTTTATGTAAGACCATTCCTGTTATGGTTTCAGCACACATAGGAGGTCGGACCATAAAACAACGCACTATGCATCGATCTTTTTTTTTTTTTTAGTTCGTTTTACATGGTGTTTTTAAGCGCTTTTCTCTGGCGTAATTTTTTTTTTTTTTTTTTATGGATAAAGCAATAAAGTAGGTGAATTGAAATTTTCCGCAAAGCTGTCTTTAGATGGCCATACTCGAAATTTCCGAGTCTGGCTTTCAGGGAAAACGAAAATGTAATCCCAGAAAACTCCTCTTCATTTTCAATGTACGGGTAGGGAAACGATAAGAAGCGTCTGACAGACGCCGGTACTGGCAGATGGTACCAGGCTCGGATTTGCTGGATCTGTTTTCGGATCTTCATCTCAAATACTTTAACTTTTTTTTTTTTTTTTGCTTTACGTTGCGTTTTTAGGATATATGTTTATGTTATTTATTCGACCAAACCCGGTGACCCCGCGCCCCGCGCTCCAAGAAACTCAAGGGCTGTTTATACTCCGTCGTAACGTCAACGAGCGCACCCGCTCGTTCACGCTCGCTGACGCTGTCTGCGAACGGAGTTGAACGCGGCGCCGCGCTGAGCAGCTCGACGCGCGACAGCGTAGCTCACGACAGACTTGGACATGCCCTACGTTCAGCGTTGGATGACGACCGCCCTTCGCCGTCCTTAGCTTGAAAACAGAAAATTATTGTTGTGGCACGTGGATATGTTGGCGAGCGAGCTCGGGCAACACCATCTAGAATTCGCTAACTTGGATTGGGCCCGAGCTCAACCTTCGAAGCGCTGATTGGACACAAACCCCAGCCGAACACTGACACAGCACTCATGCCCAATCACAGGCCTCGATTGATCTGACTGTGATGACGCTGCAGAGGCGGTGCGGAGGCCTTCTGCTTGTTTAGGTGGTGTTGGCTCCGGACTGTGATTGAAGGAGGTTACGGATAAGGAGGGGACCGGTGACCGAGCGTGTTGCACACTACAGCTCGGAGCACCGGGAGGGAAAAAGCTCGCACTGAAAAACACAGGGATCCCGAGCTCAATCCCCACCCTTGCCGCCCTTTTCGATTTGGACGAACATCGTACCCGGCGTGCCGTCATGTCTCACAACTCTGTGATGCATGTTAAAGACTCCAGGACAGCAGTCGCACCCCACTGGTTAAATTTTTCATCTACAGTGGGGACACCAGACTCCCCCGGCTGTTTATGCGCGCACACTGCAAAACAACTTTTTTTTTCTTCTTTTTTTAACAGGCAAAGCAACTATGTCTACTTCAGCCGAAGCAACAAACAACAAGCACTACTCGTAGACACGTTTATGCCGTCTTTTCCGGGCTGTCACTAAGTTTCAAGGAGAAAAGAAATACAAATTCTTAAACAAGTGGTACTGTAAAAAGTCTCCTAACCCCAAAACTATGTTTCTGCGTTGTCGGAGGATTTCGATCAAATTTCTTAAAGTTGATGGGAAGGTTTTCTTTCCAAAGTCCTTGAGAAAGAAAAGTTCAGTGATACAAATTTGAACATATTGGTTCAAACATCTCCAGAACCGCTACGAAAAGTACTGAACAAACCACTCCAATGCACCGAAAACGTGCGCACCGGCGGAATAAAAGAAAACACACACATACACAAGAACGGCGTCAAATTCGCGTTTGCTTTTAAGCCTATACTGGTTACACCTTAGTGCTGTGGCAATAGTAGGGAGAACAAGCTTTTCTTGTGTGTCACACGAAGCAAGAA
The DNA here is from genome assembly GCA_013358835.2 of Ixodes persulcatus. Classification (NCBI taxonomy): domain Eukaryota; kingdom Metazoa; phylum Arthropoda; class Arachnida; order Ixodida; family Ixodidae; genus Ixodes; species Ixodes persulcatus. The sequence goes on along the minus strand of JABSTQ010009689.1, from coordinate 79,870 downwards.
GCTAGTTGATCTTATTTGGCTCGTCGAGGACGGCCGCGATGATTGTTTCACCTATGTAGGGTGCCTCAATGTCCTTCTGTTTAGGGTGATGGCATCGTTTGTTTCCGGATGCTGATAGAACCGACAGGACGCGCTCGCAGAGAAAATACGAAGAAATCGCCGAAAACAAAATGTCGGCGTAGCATAGCAAAAGCCAAGAGCCCGTGCAGGGAGACACTCTTTCACGCGCTTCAGAACAAAAAAAAAAAAGAAAAATAAGCGTTCAGAACAAAATGACCGAATGGTGCACCCTAACCAAAGCGCAGATGAAGGCACGATAGTTTTACCCAGGCCACGGTGACCCAGGCTCTAGTGTTGACAAATTCACTAGCGTGATTCCACGCGTTGTGCCGGTCGTGCACGTTGGCTTTGCGCGCGTGATTTGCGCTCAGGGTAGGGAGTTTCTGTTCATCATTTTAACCAGCCCGCATCGCTCCCCGCAACGAGATTCAGAACACTGTAGGCACAGTAAAGGGTAAAAAAAAAAGATCCATGAAAACTCAGCTCCCCCCCCCCCCCCCCCCCCCTGAACCGAGGAGGTGTAAAAACATTGCCTAGGTAAAATGACACGCTTAAAAATAAAGCAAGACAAACGATGCAAAGGGTTGTCGCAGAATCGTCAGCGCGAAAGAATGTTCCACCACAAGTAATGCCGCGGCATGAATCATCTCCTCTCGCAGAGGAAACAGGTTATATCCATTATAAAGCTGCTTTTCTAGTCTAAAACGCTTCGCTTTAAAATATATTACGGTGTTATATACTCTGCTGAGCCGCAAAAGCGCGCCGCATGGCCACTTCCGCACTCCTGTAAGCCGCCTCTTCCTCTTGAGAACACACCATTAGTTGTTGAATCGACCGCGAGAGACGCTGATGGCGCTATAGACGGTGGCGCTATTGCGGCAAGCATAGAGCGTTTAGAAAAAGATGCAGCATTCATTATCCGTCAGGATTTTCCTTTCTTTTTATGTGTCTCTTTTCCTCGAGACAAAAAGACGACGCAAAGTGGGACAAGGTGTGGAGTTGGTCTCTTCTTGAGTGAAAAAAACAACGCGAAATAATGGAGGACTACAAGGCACAGAGCTGTATTCTTGTCTTGAGCCCCCCTTCTAATCCTACGTTTCTTCGCGCTATTTTATTTTTCTTTCAATTTTTTTTTTTAAGTTTTGAAATTGTGAACCGATGTTTTGGAGTCTCTTTGTTCCCAGATCCAGAGCTTTGATCCAACTCAGCAATAAAAAAAGACTAAGTAATAAACAAAAAATAAACGTAAAAAAAGAACCTGAAAATCAGTGAAAAAACGGTTAAAGTGCAGGCGAGCTGGTGTAAGTTATACATGACGATTGAAACCTGAGACTGTGGCTTGAAAAACGGAAACTCGTGAAGTAGGAAGAAAAAGCTTCGCGAGTTTCCGTTTTTCCGTACTTCACGAGTTTCCGTTTCCGTACTTCCGAGTTTCCGTCTTTCCGTACTTCACGAGTTTCCGTGTTTCAAACCACAGTCTCGGGTTTCAATTATCATGCTGAAGATCAGATTGCTTTTTTACACTGTCCAACAACAGCTGTTGACACACCTAGGCTTCTTTTTTTTCTATTGTGTTTTGTTATCAATGGTTGTGTGTAATTTTGTCTGTGTGTCACGTTATCATAAGTCCGTATTAAAACTGAACATACATCAGGCTGAGCAGTTCGTTTTTGCAACAAAATATCAAAAACAACAGCAACAACAACAACCGCCGCATTGGAGCTTGCACACGACCTCTCTTAGGGATTACTAAATAAAGACGGTGCACAGGAAAGCCGGGTCAGGTATCACCTGACCCAGCTCTCCGCGCATCAGTGTATGGCCGAGAGCGGGATGACGTGCCGAAAGTGAGGTGTATGACTCGTCCAGTGAGGACGTAGCTTCCACCGCGTTCTCAGCTGACGGGTGAACGGAGCATATATTAAGCGATCGATGCGAAGCGCAAGTTTTCTTCCGCTTGTTGAGCAATTGACCTTTTTCAGAGATCGCTAGGCGCATGCGCCGACTCTGGGAGAGGGGAGGAAAGGGAAAGGCGCCATTTTTGGAGGCTCTCTCGTCCGCTCGGTCGCTCGGACAGTGCTTAGTTAGGCTCGACTCCTCCGTTTTTCTCGCGGCTAGGCTTCATAGTCGTCATGCCTCACCACCATGCAGCTATAGGTTGCACAAATAACAGCAAAAATGGTTCAAACGCAAGATTTTATAGAGTTTCAGCAGCCTTTTGCGGGTGGTGCACGAAAGCACCCGATGTCAAACACCCCGCCCTTTTTGCCCTGCTTTCAAAAGCCTAGGACGCGAATATTTCGTGTTGGGTGGCTGGGTCATCAGTGTGATGGCGGGACATTCTGCTTTTAACTAAAATACAGTAAATGTGAACATGATGGCAAACCTGAAACTGGTTAGGAAAACGAAAACGTAAAAGGAGACAGAAAAAGAACAGGCAACGTCTCTTGAGACGTTGCCTGTTCTTTGCGTTTTCATTTTGCTACCCCAGTCTCAGGTTTAATAACTGAAAACAAGTGTGTTGATGAATAGATACGAATACATGAAGGGATAAAACATAAAGGAAGCACTTCTTGAAAGAAGTCCTGTTTCCGCCCTGTCCTCAATGTTCTCTCCTTCCATGTATTCGTATATCAAGTTTACCATCATGTTCAACTTACACCAGCTCGCCTACACTCTGACTGTATTTCCGTTAACAGTGAATGTGCACACGCGGTTGTGTGACGTAATCATGCCATAGCCGGTTCTCAAGTAAAGAATAACAAGATAAAGCTTTCCGTTCTTCAAGCGTGTGCTATACACATTCGCGACTTGCCACGTTAAAAGTGAAGAGAAAACACAAAAGATATCAGTCACTGGCACAGCATTTAAAGCGTGCGAAACGAATTTAAGCCTTACGGAGACAGAACCACGATGTAATTAATGCCTTGGCAACCAACCGTAAACTCCCCCGTTTGCTAGACCCACTTTGTCGAAGGTTCGTAAACGTGCCGAATTCGAAGAGAGATTGTTTCTAACATACCGTTCCTTACTTTTTGACGGTGCAGGCATGCCTTTGTGATATCAAGACCGCCCGGATTTCACACCGTCCGAGTTTGTTTAGACATTCCCGAATACGGCGATATTCCGCGCGCTCGCGCGGTACACGGGACGGCGAACTGACGGACGCAATAAGCTTCAATAACTTAATTAAGCGATCAAGGAGAGCAAAATCAGCTGGTTGTAGTGGCCTGGCCTCATAAATCGAGCTCACAAGCTCCGCAAAAGGGGAATGGTTGAGGCGGTATCAAAATTGGTCACCATTACTTTCCTCACATAACACTCTGCGGCTGTGCCTTGAAAGCCGACTCCTTCTTTAGTTGCTTGAAAAGACGCGACACCGAAGTGACGATTAAGTGACTCCGAGTCGATGGTGAACCAATGCGACGTCGGCGGTCTGTCCATCCTTGAAGGTATAAAAACGAACGAGATCCTCTGTATCATAAACAGTGACTTTTGTTAATCCTCCAGGGGCCCTAATCTGGACACTTCGCAAAAAAGTCGGCGAGAAAATCGGCGCCTGTGATTGGCCGATGTCGCACTTGACTTTGGCACCTGCCAATCACAGCTGCCGTATTTCTCGCCGACTTTTTCGCCAAGTGTTCAGATCAGGGCCCCAGGTCGTCCTCAGTCATTTCGAAGAAAATATGCACGCGAAACGAGGACAGAAATACACGTTCAGAATGGTGAAAGACGGAACAACGCCACCAGAGAACACACGCAAAGACATGAACCGGGAGACACGCCAGGCCTGGCGCGGACGACGGAGAGACGGTCCCGGAGCCCCCAAAAGTGTTTTGAGCGATTCCCGCGAGGGCGCGCCACGATCGTGGCCAAACTATGAAAAAGGTCAATTGGGTTGTGGTGACGTCATAACGACGAATTCTGATTGGTTCCGATTGGAAGAGAAGTGGGCAGACCTCAAGGTTGCTAGCGTCGACGTCTACCCGCTATCTTTCCACTCGAGCCAACCAGAGCTCGGCGTTATGACGTCACCGCAACCCCAGCGCATGAAGTAGACGAACTTGCCCTCCGCATAGGCCTACGCGTTGTCGAAGATTAAAAACAGCGCGGAGAAGACAAAGGACAAGAGGAGACGTAGCACTGTCTGTCTGTCTACGACTCCTCTTGTCCTTCGTCTCGCTCGCGCTGTTTTTAATCTTCGATTTGCAAAACCAACTCGCCCAAGTCTTCACCGAACTGCACTATACGCGCTGTTTACAGACGAGCCCGCACGAGGCGTGGGCATTGCGCGTGCGCAGGAACCACCCTGGCGACAGCAGCGCCACCGCAGCAGCATGACGTCAGGGACGCGTGTTGGTGCGTAAAAGGAATACAGAGACAGGGAAACAAAAAAAGGGGACGTCTTGAGACGGTGTCTCGCTTGACAACTTTTTTGCTCCCTCATTTTTTCTTTTTTTTTAGTAGCGGTTATTATTTACTTGCACGGTATAGCTCTTAGTTTAGTAACCTTATTTAAAACAATGTCGCGTTCGTTTTTGGTTTTTTTTTTGCCGTTTTTTGTGTTGTTTCAGATATGAGAGCACTTGAGGAACCAACTCACTTTCTATCGTAGGATAATTAAAACAAGACAAAAAAGCTGGCGCGGGCGAGATAAAAGCGATGACACAAAAAAATAAGAAAAAGAAAATCAACAAAATTGGGAAGCTTTGAGGCGGTGTCTCGATTGCTGCTTTCTTATTTCCTCGTTCCTGCGTGTTTTCGTTTCTGTGTGTGTGTTTTTTTGTTTTCTTTTTAGTATTGGATATGGTCATTAGTGGCCTGCAAGCTAGCGACAATCTCAGTCCCGTTCATTTTGGTTTTTTTTTTGTTTGTTTGTTTTTTGCCGTTTTTGTGTTTCAGCATTGTCACTTGGGGAACTAGGGGAAAAGGGGGGGGGGGGGGGGGCGGGCGAGCTTTGTTGACACTTCAACGCAGGTGTTGTTGTTGTTGCTGTTTTGCTAGCTATGTATGCTTGCGCTTGACATCAACAGGAAACAGACTGGAGTGCGTAACTCCGCAGTGTTCCCTAGACTGTGCTTTGCACAGTCTAGCGAACACGCCTGTCGCGTGTTTTCTCAAATTGGAATTTTGTGAACTGAGCCGGAATACTATACTCCGTTCACCCTCAGACAAGAAACTCCGCCTTCAGCGCGTGCTCGCTGGCTTCCGCAGTGCTTTGGTTGAGCGTGCCTGCGCGTTCACACTTGTGTTAGCAAGGGCAGAAAGCTCGCGCTGAAGGCGGAACTAGTAGCTAGTCTCAGCTTAAAGGGGCCATGAAACGAATTTTAGGTTGGGATGAATGATTTTAAATTGGAACTTTACTAATCGCATATCGTTTAGTTGGCCAAAAGAAAAAGGGTAAATAAAGCCGTTTACAACTCCCTGTAACGCCGGGTTAGAGCGCAGCTCTTGAGGAGGAGGGGAAGGCACGGGGGGGGGGGGGGGGTCACGTAACAAGGGGGCTCAAGTAACCTCGGGGGGGGGGGGGGGGGGTCACGGGGCCTGGGGGTCACGTGACCTCGAGGGGGAGGGGTGGTGGTGAAAATTTTCCTCTAAATTTAGCGGGGAAAATTTTCCGCTAGATTTAGCGGGGAAAATTTTCCGCTAGATTTAGCGGGGAAATTTTTCCGCTAGATTTAGCGGGAAAAATTTTCCGCTAAATTTAGCGGGGAAAATTTTCCGCTAGATTTAGCGGGGAAATTTTTCCGCTAGATTTAGCGGGAAAAATTTTCCGCTAAATTTAGTGGGGAAAATTTTCCGCTAGATTTAGCGGGGAAAATTTTCCGCTAGATTTAGCGGGGAAAATTTTCCGCTAGATTTAGCAGGGAAAATTTTCCGCTAGATTTAGCGGGGAAAATTTTCTGCTAGATTTAGCGCGGAAAATTTTCCGCTAGATTTAGCGGGGAAAATTTTCCGCTAGATTTAGCGGGGAAAATATTCCGCTAAATTTAGCGGGGAATTTTTTCCGCTAAATTTAGCGGGGAAAATTTTCCGCTAGATTTAGCGGGGAAAATTTTCCGCTAGATTTAGCGGGGAAAATTTTCCGCTAGATTTAGCGGGGAAAATTTTCCGCTAGATTTAGCGGGGAAAATTTTCCGCTAAATTTAGCGGGGAAAATTTTCCGCTATATTTAGCGGGGAAATTTACCCATCATGCACCGCGCGGTTACGCCGACGCCGACGCCGACGCCGCTCAAGCCGGAAACGGGCGCCTAAGAGCTGCGCTCTAAAAGTCAAAAGCCAGCTTTTCGGTACGCACATTTGAAAATTTAGCGCACTATTTTGTACATTCTTTCCTTCGAAAGCTCTCCGCCTTTTCACTATGATACATCCGCGGTTCCCAAAGCGCGTCAGCGGTGCCAACCTGACGTCAGCCGAGCCCAGCTCACGCATTGGACACGAGAACTGCGTCACTCGGACGTATGCGCTCGTCAACAATCAATCCGTCGACAAATATTTGGATTCGCGTTCTTGGCCAATGAGTGCCCTGACGGAACTTATCGTCACTGGAGAATGACAAGTTTTATGGTGTGCATAAAAAGCACGGTGGAAGCTAGGAGTCATCGCACCGGTGCCGAAGAATGTCACAACGACGTGATTTCACAATTCGCATTTGAGTTGAGGATTAAAGCTAAGGAGGAAGAAGTAGAAAAATCGTTTCATGACCCCTTTAATGGTGAACGCAGTATATATAGCCCGCTCATTAACCCGCTCAGTAACAACTTTTCGGGTAGGCAATGGACCTTTTCCGAGAAGCGTTCTGCGCACGCGCGAGCGCCCGATGCCAAGCGGCGGAAGTCGGTACCAGAAATCGAGGAAATTCGGAAGGACGCTGTGAATGAACGAGTAGAACGCGTAATTTCAGCATGCATATAATTGCGTTACACAAAAAAAGAAAGTGGACGGAAAGCAAAACACGACGTCTGGATGGACGCCACGGATGCCCCTCTTTAAAGTCGCGTTGGGCACGCGCCGCTGCTCAGAGAGCGAAGAAACTGGTAGCGTAGCTCCCATTATCGATTGGTAGCGCAGGTAGGTCACTTCCTCGATTTTTAGTTCTTGCAGCCACCGCCTGGTGCCGTCGGTATGTGGAAAAGGTCCATTACATGCTACAAATGCTCTTGGTACATACAGGGTGATACAAGGAGACGCCAGGCTCTTTAAATCGACCGGAAAATTCGGTTTCTTAACCTATCGCGCTATGACTTTGTGCAGCGTTGCCTACAGATGGTGCATTTTTTTTTTTTGTAAAATTTGCAAAGAGCGAAATTACATGAGGAAAAAGTAAAGAAAGAAAAAGGCTTAGCTCCTATGGAAACGCAGCGACGCCACCGGTCTTCACACAACAGGGCGCCGTTTCGCACGGGAGACAAAAGATGGCGCAAGCGGTCGCGACGCCAACTGCCACCAACGAACGAGCATACGAAGCCGAAAGCCGGCGTCTTTTCTTTATACTTCGTTTCACCTTATCTGCGAGCGAAGCCAAAGCTAGAAGCGCGAGACCAGTGCTTTTTGCGTTTCTGCCCAGCTCGCGCGCTCGAGCAAAGCCTGAAGGCACGGAGCTTTCGTGCTCGCGCTTCCAGCTTTGCCTTAGCTCGCACATAAGGTGAAAAGAAGTATAGCAGACGATCTTTTCGAATTAAAAGCGGCGCGAGCTTTTCCTATCAGTTGTTGTTTTTGTTTCTGCGACTGTCGCCCCCTGCGGAACGCGCGCCGCTTTTGAGTCGAAAAGATCGTCTGCTAAAGAAAAGACGCCGGCTCTCGGCGTCGTATGCTCGTTCGTTGGCGGCAGTTGGCGTCGCGACCGCTTGCGCCATCTCTTGTCTCCCGTGCGAAACGGCGCCGTGTTGTTTGAAGACCGGTGGCGTCGCTGCGTTTCCATAGGAGCTAGGCCTTTTTCTTTCTTTACTTTTTCCTCAGGTAAGTTCGCTCTTTGCATATTTTACAAAAACAATGCACCATCTGTGGGCAACGCTGCACTAAGTCGTGGCGCGATAGGTTAAGAAACCGAATTTTCCGGTCGATTTAAAGAGCCTGGCGTCACCTTGTATCATCCTGTAGTATAGTGGATAAGCGGAGATGCGGAAACGAAAGTTTCAATTACGTTGGCCCCGCCTCCAGATTGTATTAAGGTTATTTCGGCGTTATACTTCGTCTCATCCTACGATGGACTAAAGGCCAAAGCCACGGGCCGCCAGGTCCAATCACGTTCCACGCTAAACTATGACACGCTTAGCATTGGTTAGGTTTGGACGAATAATGCTCTGAATCCAAAAACGCTGCGTCATTTTTATAGCTTCGACACTGCAATGAGCCAGTAAGCCGTGGCTTTCTTTGCAATGTAAAATTGTTGAGTCGCTCATTGCTCGATCCGAACCACTGTCGGCCCATTCCTATCAGTGATCCGAGACGTGGGCCCCGATACGCGCTTCGAAGCGAAATACCACACAATGTCTAAGTGGCTCGTGATTGGATCTGACGGTTCGTAGCTTCTGCCTTTAGTCCATCGTAGGGTGAGACGGAGTATAGATATAGGGGCAAGTTATGGGCCCAAAAGGGGAGATGAGAAAGGGAAGGGAATGGCAGAGAAACTTGTTCGCTTGCGAACTAACGAGCTTGGAATGTGGCTGTTCAAACGCGACTCAACAGCAAAAGGAAAAAAAAATTAAAAGGCATTGATGAATCAATTTTTTTTTAATGATTTTCCCACGAAAGAAAACAATTTCTTCACGCAATATGTTCGCCGATAGACGCAATTTGGGTGGAAGTCACAGCCCGCTTTAAGCCCCGCCCACTGGTCAGTGGCCCCGTCCATTACTACTGGACTTGCTTGGTTGCTGGACCGAACAGGCTAACAAGTGTAGTGTCTCCCTTTCGCTTCATCCGGTGCGTCTCGTCTGAAAGTCGAACACCGCCTGCTAGTCGTGCGAGCAAACAGCGGCAGCCTCCGGTATCGTCTGCTATTTCACCGCCATCTATCGTCGTCTGCAATGCAGTGAGACGTCCGTCTTCGCGCCCGTCCCGCTACATTCACACTGGCGGTTGAAAATGAAATGCGTTCGCAAAGCGGTTGCGAACGCGGTTGTTTAAAGATCCACTGCAATTTCACGCACGTTTTATGATGAAAACGAGCGGATCCGCTTTGCGGTTGCGTTTCGAACGCCAGTCTGAATGCACCTTCCGTCTGCTATTCCTCCCCCGTCTAAAAACGTCTGCAACACTCAGAAGACGCGACCATGGAAGCGGCGTTCTAGCGTTTAATCATGCACGAGTTACGGTCCAACACAAGCGTCTGTCAGCGTCTATCGATGTGTGTAATAAACAACCGCGAGAACTAAAAAAAAAAAAAAAAAAAAATATGCAGTCTTTCTAGCTTTACTGTTCTTGTTTGTTTGTTTTTTTTCACATGCGATCCGCGAGCGAGGTGGGTGAACGTCATGACGCACAATTAAAACGCGAAGTAAAAATATTCGCTTTGGAAGGCCAAGTGCACAGCAGAACTTAAAAGCTTGCCTTTCGAGGCGCAATGACGGGAACATATATACTGTCGAGTAGTAATCAGAAGCCTTCACACTTCTTCGCTCGATTCGTCCAAATAAACGGTTTATTAACCAACTGACATAATGTTAAGTCTGAAAATACACACTTAGGAAATTGCACTTTGAGGGGAATACTTCTAACGTCAGAAAACTTTCCCTGCCGTCCTCGTCGATCAAACCTTCAGGGGCTGCCCCGACCACAACCAAACTCGACAAACAAGGACCCACACAAAGGCGGGCGAGCCGAACTCCTCCACAGCCGTAAGGTGTCCCAAGTTCGCAAGTTTGCGGGTGGAAGACTCCACAGCCGAAGGAGACCGGACGTGCAGGTTAGCTTCCAGAGGCAGGGTGATGTTCAGGGCTTGGTATCCAGGAACCAAGACCTCTGCGGGCCTTTGGCGACAGCTTATATGGAGTTTAGCAGCATTGTACAGTGGTCGAATTCACGACGGTTGCGCAATCCACAGAGCAGCGGGGCCGCTTTTACTGGAACCAACATTCTTATTCAGCACTAACACTCGCAAATAAAGAAATCAAGCCAGAGCGATCAAAATAGTTGATCTGGGACGCTAGTCTTAGGCCAGTCCCACTACGTGATTAAGCATCCGCACAGCGCTTCCGAAAGCCCATACTTGCGGTAGTTGTTTGTTGTAAACTACGTCGGCCTGAAGAGATCTTCCTCTAAACACCTCTGTGAACTCAAAACCACTCGCACTCATACAAATTGACAAGCTCAACGACCTTCGCTCGTTTTGCACTCCGCAGACGCCGGCAGCCATGTTTGTTAACGTTTCAAACCAAAGCATTTGGTTTGAAACCAAATGCTTTGGTTTGAAAGCACTTGGTTTCAAAGCACGTTTGAAAGCAATTATGGCTCTATATTGATGATTTGCTTGTCAAACATTAAAAAGATAGTCGAGTAATATACTATTACGGCACAGAGATACAAATTTACAACCAACCTTTCGCACGTCAATCATCTCTCCAGCCAATGAGAGATGCGAGCACCTTGTAAGCACGGGGCGGGGTTTAGCGGGCTACAACCTCCACCTTTTGCACCTAAATCGCGTCTCACGGCGTAAATATTGCGCACAAAAAAAATCATTTTCGTAGAATACAGTAGTTGTTTTAAATAATACGTGTCCCATCTACGCCCCTTAAAAAATTTTTTTTTTTTTTTAGAGCGTTTTTTTTTTTTTTAAGGTTGGCTCGAACACTTGCGACTGCTTACACCCATGTGCTCAAAAGACTTTTAAAATATCTTACGGCGTGAAAACACTGAGGAGAGTATGGTGACTGCTCTTGGGGGATGTTACCTGCAGAGCTCGCGGGAAAAGAATTCTCCTTCGTTGTCGTTCCTGCACTATAAAGGAAACGGCTCCGGGTTTACTCGTTTACGGAACACGGGAACAGCCAATCAAGGCGAAGAAAATCGAAGGACCCCCAGCGGATGACGAAGCTCGGCATAGACTTGAGAAATGCGATCTGCGCATGCGGGGAGAGAATGCTTGCATGACGTAGCACTTGCTCGTTGTCCCTACGTGCATTGCATTTTTTTTCCAGATCTCACCGTGTTTTAACTTTAGTCATTCGCTGAGTTCCATCCGTTGTTCGTCGTGATATGCCGTCCCTGTCTGTTGCACAAATAAAGCAGGTAAACAAGTAAACAAAACTTAGGAAGATTTGAGACGGTGCCTCTTTTTTGTTTACTCGTTTGCGCGCTTTTTGGGTTCTTTTGTTTTTGTTTTTGTTTAATATCGCTGCACACTACAGCCATTATTTCAATCTCGTTCCTCTTTTTTTTTTTTTTGTTTCGCCGTCTCTGCGTTGTAGCATTATTACTTGGTGAAACGGAAGATGGGGAGGGGGGGGGGGGGGGGTGAGGACGGGCGAACTTACTTGACACTTCAACGCACGACATATTGGGGTATTCTAGTCTGCCTATGTCTCCATTTTTGTTTTGGCGCGTGTTGTGATTTTGTAGCTTGACATCAACAGGAAACAGATTGGAGTGGGCAACTTCTCAGTGTTCTCTAGACGGTGCTTTACACAGTCCAGCGAACACACTTTGCTAGTATGGGACTTTTGTTAACTCAGCCGGAATACTAGCGCGCTCATTACAAAAATAATGACACGTTTTATCCTCTTTTTGGATACCCTACCGAAGAAAAAAACAGTATAAATATTACTATCTGGATTATGGAACTGGAAATTTGTTTCTGGAAATCCGACATCCGGATTGCAGACAAAGAAATTATTTCTGAAAACCTAAAATCCAGATAGAGTCCAGAAAGAATCCAGATAGATTTCCAGTTTCATAATCCAGATAGCGAAAAGTTATACTGGGTTTTCGCATTGAGATCCTATACATGCGCTTGGTAGTTTTTGTACGACCAATTTGGCGGCACCGCCATACAAGGCAAAAACATGTCTCAGGCAGCGTCCGCAGACTGTCCTTTGAACGATCTATTAGCATTGCGATCGCGGCATAGCCATACAAAAAAATGATTGCCGCATCATCGCACAAAAGGTCCTCCAGACTCTGTGGCGCGATGCACGACCCGTGACGCCACAATCGTACACGCGCCGCCTAACCTGTGTCGCAGGAGAACGAGGTGAACCTGCAGCACATCGAGTCCCGGTCTTCGATGCGCTTCAAGGACGGCTACGAGTTTATCGTCAACTTCAGCCCGAGCTCGGGCAAGATCCACGAAGCCCTGGAGCAGATCAAGGACGTCTCTCAGTACGTCCAGGTCATCTCCAGAGACCTGCCTCCCAAGACTGACGGTGAGCCGTCGCTGTGCAAACCAAACAGATGTCTCGCCTTTCACTTTCTCTCTCTCTCTCTCTCTATATGTTTTTTTTTTTGTTGTGTTTTTTTTTTGGGGGGGGGGGGAGGGGAAGGCGTAAAAGCTTAGTATGAATCAGAACCAACTAGCCCCACTTGCAGCAATAATTAGAAGAAAATTTCTGACAGAGATACAACCCAGCAGAAGATGATGCCTACACCCTTCTTCCACTATCCAGAGGCCTCCAAACCCCGGTCCGCGGGCCAGATTCGGCCCTCGGAAATCTTTAGACCAGCCCGCGGCGGGCCGCAATCCTTCCAATGAAACTCGGCCCACGGCTCGCGGCCCACTTCCCGCAGGTCTGCTTCTAACGGCACAAAAATACGCACGCGTAAACAAAGATACCAGAAAATAAGGCTGAGCAGAGATATACTCAAGAAAGTATTCATGAATAAAAATACTGAGATACACGTGTTTTGGAACCAAGATACAGATACTGAGATACAACTGTCTTTCATGAGATGGGATATCCCAGAGATACTTTGTCAAAAACGTCAAAAAAGGAATTGCGGAATACAGATACAGACACACATTTTTTACTGAACGGAATAGTATGTGCTGAGGGTGCAGTTTGTGGCGAATCCAAATGGAAGGGACTGTATTCCTCATGTTTATGTCAATTTACGCAACTCCCCTTACCTCAAACTTCTCATCTATTCGCAACTACCATCCCAAGTGCCACAAAAAAAACAAAAAAACATGGTCGCCCCCAGTCGCCCACATATAAAGGTACTGGAGAGTCGAGACCAACGACGACTCGCCGTGCGCGAGAAAAGGCGTCTACCCGAATTGGACCCTGTTCTGCCGTAAATGTGTGTATCAGTTTCAGACGCACCTTCACGGCAAATCAGGGTTCCAAGAGGAGCCTATCCTGCTGTTCTTGCAGGGGACTTTCCTTAAAACAACCTTTTTTTTTTCTTCAATTTTGATGACTATGGTTTATACTAGGCATCTCTTTGGATAAGGTTGTGTGGCGGGTGCATATCACAAGTTCTGGGACCCTTGAAGCAAAGAATGGTGTTCAGTTCATCATAGAAAAGTGACAGTTAATTGTCGACAACAAAAGTAATGAGATCCCCAAGTCTGGCAGATCATCGGGATACAAGCGATACATCGCAAATGTATTTCGCTTCGGAAATAAAAATCGATTTTTCTAAGTATCTCGATACGAAGACATAGATACTCGAAAGTACTTTTAAAATACAGTCGCGATACATTTGCATCGCGATACTTCCCAGCACTACAAGGAAAAAGGAGGAAAAAACTGCACATCGAAAGTCGAGTCCGCTCGTCATATTATTCACCGGGCATTGTCCTCACCAACATCACAATTCTTAGCCCCTGTTTCATATCTGTGTAACCTCGACGTTAAAATTCATGTGCGTTCCCATGTATATCGCGCTTAGTGCCCTGTGTTGTATCTATTGCATAATGTCAGCACAGGTCTATCGTTCTCATTATACTTCTGCCCAATTTGAACATGCCAAAACACCCGCACTTTTTTATTTATGCCTGATGACTTTTCTGGGTCACCATTCTTGTGTCATGTCATAGTCTCTAGCTTAATACTAGAATGAAGTATAAAGTAGATGTATTCATCCATCTTACATTCTTCTTTTCTTTTAATTTTTTTACTGTCATTTAATTTTCTATTTCATAATTGCTTACTCTGCATTCTTGTTTATTTTTCTCATTTATATTTACTTATTTCTCTTCCGGGCCTCGAGACAGCGACAAATCCCTGATCCGGCCTTTCAGCAAAAACGTTTGGAGACCCCTGCTCTATCGGCATCACTAGAGCCACTAAATAAGCTACGCCTTAGAGTAACAACATTTCAGCCATCTTGATGCTTAAAATCACGATTGCCGGTTATCTCAAATTTTATTTGAAATTGCTAGAAATGCTTTTCCGTCTCTCAGAACTGTTAAAACAGTTCGCGACAGGGCGAAACGATATCACCTGAGCGTCCTAACACTGCATCTATAGTTGAGGCAGTGGCATTTTTGTAAAAAATTGGGTTGTGTTTATGTTTATACAGCCTAGAACTTAGTCTGCCTCAACGGGCGACGAGTCTCCCAGCTGTAGATGAGCAATTTAGCCAGTGCAGTACAACCGCTAGCCTCGGATCTTTAACGTGCATCACGCAGTAGTGATACACGACCGCACGCCGGTACGACGCTCATCCAGATCGAAACGGGCAGGGGTGGGGATTGAACCCAGGATCCCTGGGTTCTGCAGTGGCATTTTTGTATTGTGGCGATCGACAGTTGCGCCGGCCTATTCTGCACAAATCACCAAGATGGCGGCGCTTACTAGCAGATCGGGGAACTGAGTGCCGATGCTCTAAGCGTAGCTCAGTTAGTGGCTCTAGAATGGCTTATACAGCAGTTAGGAGCTTCAGCTGTCCCGCATCCAGCGTGAGCTGCCTACCTCCGACAACGCTTCGGCGTCTCGTGCTTCTCGAGGCCGTGGTGTGGTGTCCCATAGCCTCCTCTATACTCACAAAGCCTGGCAGTTTGACGACGGAGCCATAGAGTGCCCGGTCGCAGATTCGAAGCGCGAGGATCTATACTTCGTTTCACTTTATCTGCGAGCGAAGCCAAAGCTAGAAGCGCGAGACCAGCGCTTTTTGTGTTTCTGCCCAGCTCGCGCGCTCGAGCAAAGCCTGAACGCACGGAGCTTTCGTGCTCGCGCTTCCAGCTTTGCCTTCGCTCGCACATAAGGTGAAACAAAGTATAGTAGCGCAGAGCATTTCTCGTGGAGCCTGGTCGTCAGCGCACAGCTTTTGCAGCTGCGAAGACCCGAAACTTGGTTTTCAAACCCGACAAGAAAAGAAGCGGTAGCACGAGGAACGCGAGGAGCACTAGCGGACATTCCATCGCTCGGGAGAAGTGTGTTTCGGCGTCTCGCCGCAGTGGGGCGCCCGTCACCTGACTGTCCTTTCATCCGTCGTCTGCCGCTCTACCTTTTAAATTTCGGTGGCCGCTTCTCGTTGCGATCTGCCAGGCTATGTCAGTATAGAGGAGACTATGGGTGTCCTCCTCCTCCTGGGCAACACTTCCTTTGCTTTTCCTTCTGCAGTACACTGACTGACTGACTCTTCCTGTGTGTTCGTCACTGTACGCCGCGTCCGCGCCACATTCGTATACCATTTCAATCCTCATGACACAGGGTTCGCTGCTCGCTTCACTGTCACGGGCCGTCTTATCTCACACAACGAGCGCGAAAGGTCGTGGTCACCTGCTGGTACCGAGCGAGCGGGACGTTCGTATAGGCCAATCAGGGCCCCGAATCAATACGCCGTCTGCCAATTTCTACACATTAAAAATTTACGACGCCTGCTGGTCTGATAAGAAGGGTTGCTTTCTATTTGAGCCGACACAGACATAAACCGACACAGACTGTCGCCGCTTCGCGGCGACAGTCTGTGTCGGCTCATTACAAAAATGTGAACCAATTTGGCCCACCCGAAAACGCCGCTTCGCGGCGTCCGACTATTCGCTAAAGTGTCATTCGGTGAAACGTGGGCGTTCGCTAAAATGTCATTCGATCAAGTGAGTGCCTCCCGTGCTCTGCCTAGGTTCGCTGGTTGTACATTGGGAGTCACGGGCGTGTTGTCTACTGTGGGAGCGTCGATCTCACTTCTAAATTTTCAGTTTTGTGGATTACCCACTCGCAGCGTACCTTTGACTTCGGCGGGGCCGGCGTGGCAGCCACAGCAGCCCAAAGGCGCCGGCGGCGTCTGCTCGCGGGCGAGGCTTGGGGGGGGGGGGGGGGGGGGGGTGACGGCCAGAACAGCCGGGCGCGTACCACGTGACTACAAGGGCCAATCACGGCGGCCTTTCTTCCCCTTTCCTCCTCTCTCTCTCTCTTTTTCCTCCTCGCGGCTCTGTGCTCTCGGCGAAATGTATATACGCGTACCGGATGGGGAAGTTTACGCAGCTAAGTAATCGTATAACATATATAAAGAGCGTGTATTGGGCTCTTCATCAACATAAAAAATGTCGATGTAACCGGAGTCTATCACAAGTATCTTATTGTCAAAGTTCATAATAAATTAACCGAAGGGTCGTTTTTGACATTCTTAAGAAGAAAAAGCAAAACGCTTAAAATTATTTCATGGCATTCGAGCCTTTTAACTGTACTCACAGGGGAAACATACGACCCAATACGGAAGTGAAAAACACTGTTTTCCGCCGCAGCCTCTTTTAAGCTTCATAAGTCGGGAACAAAGTATTCCACGAACTTGCGGTTTGTGGCAACCATGTGTTTAGAGATGACACCTAGCATTAAGCTTTTTAGGGAAAATTAAAAATCAGACCTTTTTCGCCTGCACGATATGAGATGCAATCACTCATATATATATATATATATATATATATATATATATATATATATATATATATATATATATATATATATATTGTGAAAGAGGGAAGGATGACAAGCGCAGCCGTAGTAATAATGTGAACATTCACATTATATATATATATATATATATTCTGAAGCGGGAAAACTCAACCAGCCTTTATGGAGCACCTTGTCTCAATCAAATTTATTGTAAGTTTCATGAATGTTTCGCTCTTTGCTACGTTTTACATTTCCCCACTTGGCCATCAAACTAGCAGCTGCGTCTTCCCTGCACGCGTTAAAATGTTTTTATTGTTATCTTCTTTTTTTCAGTCTCGAAATTATTCTAAAACTCTGATTCTCTTCGCAGTTTACAATATCGTAATGAAAATAACCATATGCCCCAGCGTCGCTTAAGGATCTCATTTCCATAGGCAATTTTTTTGGACTAGGTTACTTCCTTGCTTAATGTATGTGTCTTTCGCTTCGGTTATTCCATTCCCCAAAAAAAAAAAAATTCAGTGCAGTTCCTTTTTTTTTTTTTTTTGTCCGCAACAGAGCCAGGCGTTTGACCTCATCAATATGTATAGATTCTCGCAAACATAGTTTACAATAGTGTTAATTTATATTCCGTGTCAAATTGATTAAACATAGGTAAAAAAAAAACAAGGGCTCTTTAACAATCGCCTACAGTGGCACAAAAAGAGTTTAAGGCTTGCCTCATTAAGTCTTTGAGACTGTAAATACAGGATCTCAAAATTTTTTTTGCTAGGGGGTCGGATCAGGGATCTATCGCTGTCTCGAGCGCCGGAAAATGATTAAGTAATTTTAACTGAGAAAAAAATAAATAAATAAACTTGACTTCGTAGAAGTTTGGGCAAGTTGGTATTTCACGATGAAAAATTAAAAACAGCTCAAAGACACGGACAAGAGCTTGGAAGTACACGAACAAGGCGCTGACTTACGGCTGAAGTTCCTTCGTGCTTGCTAACATTGAGTGTAAAGACTGCAACGTCAAAACAAACAAACCAAGAGAACACAGATAGTGATGGAGCGCTGACACAGTTTTCCCCCAATCTTCCGATTTCCCGCGCTTCAGTAATTTATTTTTGCAGTTGGTGTCTTTGCGCTGTCTTTAAAATTTTTATCTTAAATAAATATTTCTATGTAAGCATTTATTAATTACAAAAATGAAAGTTAGCAAAAAATGTTTAAAAAAGAATACTGTAAGGTGGATGAATACCTCTTGATTTTTTAAATCGAGTATTTAGCTAAACACCATGACCATACAGAGTTGCGGACACAGAAAACTCACCAGGCATAAATGAAAGCGCTTAGGAACTTTGGCGTGTTCAAACTGGGCAGGAAACTAATGAGAATGATAGAAGGGATGCTGACAACATGCTGCAGATACTACAAATAGCACTAAGCACACTTATACATGGGAACCCACAGGAATCTAAACGTACAAAGTTACACAGATATGAAAGAGCGACAAAGGATGGCCATGCGGGTGAAGTCAATGTTTAGTGAATAATTGACGGGAGGACTCGCCCTAAAAAACAATTTCCCCTCGTTTTTTTGTTTTGTTTTTTGTAGTGCGGGGAAGTATTGCGGTGCGAATGTATCACGATTGTATTTTGAACATACTTTCGAATATCTTTATCTCTCTATCGAGATACTTTAAAAAATGTTTATGATAACAAAACAGGGACGTGGAGGACAGGAGGACACACAGACAGCACAGGCTTTTTACTTGCAACGGAAGGCTTACTTTGTATTTATTTCTGTGTGAAATACATTTGCGATGTATCGCTTGTATCGCGATACTCTGCCATGCTTGGGGATCTTACACTTGTTTTTGAAAATTATCAGTCTGCATTCTACGATAAACTGAACACCATTTTTTTTGGAGCAAGGGGTCCCAAAATTTGTTATATCCACGAGCGGCTCCAATCCCATATACAGGAACGAAAGCCTAGTTGGCTAGTATATATCATAGTCACTAAAATTAAAAAAAAAAAAAAAAATTAAAAAAGCACGAAAACAAATAGAAAAAAAAATGTGGTTGGAAGAACAGTCACTTGCAAGAGTATCAGGATAAGCTCCTGTTAGAACCATGTTTTCTTGTGAAGGCGCGTCTAATATTGAGACACACCTTCACGGCAAAACAGGGTTCAATTTTGGCAGACGGCTTTTCTCACGCATGACAAGGCGTTGTTGGTCTCGACTTTCCATGACCTATGTAAATCGAAAAAAGCGACTTTTTTTTTTTGCTGTATTTCGGAGGGTGTTTGTGAATAGATGAGGAGTTTGAGGTAAGGATATACAGGTGCACAAACTGACGCAAACATGAGGAATACAAGCCCCCTGGCATTTGCATTCGCCCTCCGCACCCACCACCATTCGGGGAAAAATTTATGTTATGTATCTGTATCTGTATTCCGCAATACTTTGTGAACGTTCTTGCCGAAATATCTCAGGGCTATCCCGTTACATCAAAGGCAAATGTGTCTCAATATCTGTATCTTGGCTCTAAGATACACCTATCTCAGTATTTTATTCCAGAATACTGTTTTAGGTGTCTCTGCTCAGCCTGCTCTCTGGAGTCTGAGTTTACGCGGTTTATGCGTGTTGGGGCGCCGTTTCATTATGCCTGCTTATTTTTGCGCCGGTAGCTGCGGTCAAGCTGGAAGCGGGCCGCGGACCGGGTTTCACTAGAGGGACCACGGCCTGCCACAGGCCGGTCGGAAGGCCTCCGCGGGCCGCATCTGGCCCGCAGGCCGCGATTTAGAGAGCCCTATTGCAGATTACTACCTTCCGTGGTAATCGCTTCGAGATTTGATCGGCACGGCTCATGTGGTGAAAAGCAGAACTACGCCTTGCTTTACTCTTACTTGGAGCAAAACGAATGCCACGGACGCGAGGTTGAAGCCACGGGAGGCGCCAATGCTGCGCTCGCGCACTGGAATCAACTGCTAAGAGCTCGTGCTTTGTGCCCTTGCCCATGCTCTGTGCCGTTGGTGTATACAGAGCCCTTTGTCTGGCGTGCCCCTCCTCGCGTTCTGATGCGTCAAAGACGAATTTGGGAACACTCGCTTGCCTTTCAACCAACGAGGTAGACGGCCTTAAGGCCCGTTGAGACACTTGCAACCGAGTACGACCGAAAGAGACGTGACCTGTTGAAACCTCTTAAAATTTCTTAGGACGAGGGAAGACACTAGCACGCTGGCGCCATCTATGCGGTGACCCTGGAACTGCATTTCACAAGAGCGAAAGTTTTGCGGGATTTCCGAGGTCAAGTATGCGTAAAAACTATGAGGAAGGCGCGTTTATAACGTTGACAAAAGTTTTTCGAGCAAAGAAATGAAGGATAATGCGTGAGGGAAATAGAAAATATGCCGAACCGCCAAGTGTAAAATGCTACCCAATAGATGGCGCCAGTGTGTCCTCTCGTCATGAGAGATGTTAAGAGGTTCCAAGGCACTCGGTTCTAAGAGGTCGCAAGTGTGTGAACGGGTCTTTGGAGCGATAAACTAGCCGCTGAAAGTTACCCCCAATTGGCCGCCGACATGTTGCACATTTTTTACCACTAGACACGTGACCTTTACGTCTACATTTTGACGAAATACCGAGCACAAATAATTGCTTATAGATTTTTAATAACAGTACCGGCGAGATAATTTATGTTTCGTTTGCTTTAAGTCTGAAATCTGCTGTTACGACAAAAACTCGGGCAGCTTCGCAATACCTTGGCTGTATGCCGTCAGCCACGGGGCTGTATTTTGTGTTTTTATCGGAGCTATAGACACTGATTTCTGGGGCTAAGAGTATTGAAATAAATAGTCTATCATGTATTTTACAGTGATTGCAATATAAATCTCGGCTCAGTTTTGCGTAAAAGCCTCGGGATTTAGTACGGTTACGTGTCTAGTGGTCCAAATTGTACAACATGGCGGCAGCCAAGGGG
This sequence comes from Ixodes persulcatus, assembly GCA_013358835.2. Lineage (NCBI taxonomy): Eukaryota > Metazoa > Arthropoda > Arachnida > Ixodida > Ixodidae > Ixodes > Ixodes persulcatus. The sequence continues at coordinate 59,060 of JABSTQ010009689.1, read as the reverse complement.
GGGTCACTTCTGCGTGGTGAACGGGATGCCAGTTTATCGCTCTATGCCCCTCTACCTCCTTGCTTTCAACCTACCTTCACCGGCTTCGCCTTTAGAACGCCACGCACTGTGAATATCTGATTCGCTCGAGAATGCTGACGAGAGAACTTGACAACCTGCCTCCACGGCTTCCTTTTCTAGCCGCCAGGTTCAGTAAATTTCGCTGGAGTCACCAATAGTCGGAAAGATTCGTCCTCTTGTCGTCCACTCAATTCCTTTGGAAACGTAGTTCCACTCTTACGACATTTTATGATACTTGACACTCATATGTTTTCTTTTAGATTGAGGATTATTTCGTCTGACATACCGTTAAGCGCCGTTCACACACTTGCAACCGAGTAGGACGGAGAGAGACAGGACCGGTTTTTAAGCCTCTTGTGACGCCTTAGGACCAGCTCCGCAGCAGCGCATCCGGTCATAAAGCCGTTTAATTTCGTTTAATTCCCGGGTGACTCGAACGACATAGCAACGATTTTGTGTTTGGCTTCTTGTTTTATTGAAAGAAAACAAAATTCCAGCCAGTTGGCGGAAGGGTGGCATCATAAATCTTGCAATCACACCAGGTAAAACTTCAAAGTATGGTTGTATAAACAAATCAAACCAAGAGACGTCATTGCAGTGAAACGAGGATTCTACCAAATAGCACGAGATTCTTTCTTTATGAAATCTCTGGGTGTCGCTGAACGACTCTGCTGCTTTGCAACTTCGCTGTTTTTTCTTATGAAAAAAAAAATATTAACCCCCCTTCCCATGTTGCCCCTCGAAATCTCGGAGCTGGCCTATATGGCCCCCACACCCAAATGAATTTGAGACCCCTGCCCTACCCAATGAGAGAAGCCAATTAAAACTTTCCCCCGCCAAAAACAAAAAGCGGGGAGTAATTGGAGAAAAATTTTCAGTTCCGGTATAGCAAATGCTCTGAACTGCACCAAACGTGTCCTGCGTGAACAGCAGTGAAATTCCCGGCGTAAAAGCACTTACTATACTTAGGGTTGTTCGTTTTCGGGTTTTATATTTTTTTGAATTCGGGGGGTAAAAATCGGGTGCTATTTTTCAAGCTGATGATCAGGGAGAAATCGGGTTTTCTGTGGAAAGATTCCGAAATCCGGGTTTTTTCGGGTTAAATTTACAAATGTACTCAGTAATACAATCGTTTTTTTTTTCCTCTTTATTTGAGCGTATTACAAGTTCTTTAACGCTCACGCGTTAAAATCAGGGGTCTGTTTCAAGCTGTTAATCGGGGAAACATCAAGGTTTTCCAGCTCCGATTGCCGTCGGTCGCTGCAAAGCCCACGGAATCCTCCTCTCCCTCAGGTGTAAACAAAAACCCCGACCGTTCGAGGGACGGTCGTCTTTGATCAGACATTTCGCTATAGAATAAAGCTGTTAAGTTTTCCCGATCTGTTTACGCGACTGACTGGCTCGGACGTTGTTCGCGAAAGAGGTTAGAAGCCAGCGAGATGGCCATGCTACCCGAGAGACCAGGCTGGGCGTCGACACCCAACAGCGGTCGAAGGGGGATTGACAGTGCATTTCACAAGCTGCGTGCAGCAGGGCTAAAGCTACGTGGCTTGCTGAGGCGGTTCCACTTGCAGAGTGGGGTGACAGAAATGTCCCTTCGAGGCCCCAACGCCTATTGTCGCTTTTCCTCAGCCGGCGTCCGTAGTCACGGTGAGTTAGGCGCGCTCGTTGGGCGGTTAATTGAGAGTCGTGTAGCGTCCACAGTGCTGCACGCAGCTTGCGTAATGAACAATAGGTTACTGTTGTCCCGAGGTAGGGTAGCTAGCATGTGTGCAGCGCAAACTCCGTGCGGCGTAAAAATAAATAGGTGTTTGGTTTAGTGGTTTGGGAATTCGGGGAGAAATCGGGTTTAAACCCGATTCTCCTGAAACATGTTCGGGGTGTAAAAATCGGGTAAAATCGGGTTTTACCCGAAAACGAACAACCCTAACTATACTCCGTCTCATCCAATGATGGACTAAATACCAATGCTACAGGCCGCCGGGTCCAATCACGAGCCTGTTAGAAAACACGCGGTATATTTGCTCCGTCGTAGGTATCAGTGTTCCAAGGCACGTCATGCGGAGACGATTTTTTCGTCTGCTTATCGAGCCCTCACGGCGGCTCCGTCTGCTTGCTACTACTCAATACTACTGAAGGAATTAAATACCGCCTGGAAGCGATGGGGCGAAGGAAATCCGGGGTCAGAACCAGTGGCCATTAAGAAACGAAGATGAGTCGGATAGAGCGTTCGACGCGGAGGCGTATGTACGGACCGCGTGCGGAGGGGAGATGCGGGTCCGGGTACGTTTTACGTACACGAAAGTTGGACTGGGTTGGATTGTGATGGCTAAGGCGAAACGACTTTACGTAAGTGTTGCCAGCACGCCGTCCAACTTCCCCAAACAGTTGACGTGTTTACGAAATATGACAAGAACGTTGATGAAACTAAATAGCATCTACCTTTACTTCACCATTGTAAAATAACGCGCTAACATAACAGAGAACCATATGCGTGAGATTAGTGCTCTTCGTAGTCTTCGTATCGGAATTTCTCTATCGCACTCTTTCGCAATGCGGATGCAAGCTTTTCGGGGGTCAGTGCTCCGCCCGCCAGCCTTCGGGCCCTAGTCCATCGTCGGGTGCGATGTACAACAGGTAGCGTACATTCTGTTAGGTCTCTAGAAATCTAGAGTTGACTAGCTTGCTAATAGTAGCAAATAAACTGCTAATAGCAGTAACCCGAATATTTCGACAAAACAGACAGCAGTTTTTATCAGGTTTTTAAAAGACGTTTTACTGCCGGATACTCGCCGTTATTCTTGTGCATCGATCTTTTTCTTCGCCCTGTCCTCCGCTCCTCCGCCACTAGCAATCTATTTTTGATTGCATTTTTTTTTTCTAATATAGAAATGGAAAGCGCGACCAATCGATGGCGTTTTCGTTTCGCAAATGCGTTGAGCAATTTAATCTTACGTCAAAGATGAATTCAAAACCGTTCCAGATCTGTTTTTAATCGCGGTTGATCGCCACCGCAATAATGTATTTGTCTTTTCACTATTGTTTGATATTTCATTCGCGTTCCTCGATTTTTTTTTTGTTGTGCGTTTATTCTGAGTAGAGGCAGCAGTACTTTCCTAAGGGTAAAGCGTAGAGTATAAAAAGAAACGATGTAGGAAAATTTTATATGTTAACATTTCATTTTCGCATCACAAACGCGATCAAAGATAGATCGCCGGGAAAGAGGATCAGAGGGGAAAAAAAATCTAATTTTCGCTGAGTGCCACAGGCATCCAGCAGCGAGTCGCCGGACTATATATTGAAAGCAGTCGAGCGAAGCGTTGATAAACGTTTCTTGCTGTTCGCTTTTCTTCAGACGCTGTGCCCTGGTTCCCGAGGAAGATCAAAGACCTTGACATCTTTGCAAACCACATCCTCAGCTACGGTTCTGAGCTGGACTCCGATCATCCGGTAACTAAAAGAGACGATAAAATAGTTTCTTAACGAGACATGTATGAAAAAAAGCTGGAAACTGATAGTGCAAGAAAGTACAACAGCAAAAAAATTACGGTAGCACTTTGATCATACCTGACAAAATCAAAACACGTAAATTATGTGTTTTTTTGTTTTTTTTTTTTAGGGGGGGGTGGGGGGAGGGGTGTGGTTGTTGGTCTAGGCGGTATCGTTTACGTACCGATACTCCATATACCACGACTTTTAACGAAAACGCCATTGTTTGTCACCGGGGTCACATGATCACTTACCCCAGCCAATGGAAGTTATGCGTCAACCGCGAGGTTGGAGACTTGCTGCGGCTGTGACATTATTGCAATGGCCGCCGAAAATTCCAGATGTACCGAGTCAATGAAATTCACTAAATTGGGTGGGGGTTGTCCCGCCCGCCAATTTTCGCAGTTGGAGCAAATAACGTGAGACGCTTTTTTTTTTTTTTTAGCGTGTCGAAGAACATGTTTAGTTCTAGCCTATAATATACACTGAGTTGAAAAACAAAACGAAACACGTTATTCCGAGCTTCTTTTTTTTTCTTCTTTTTTTTCCTTTTCTTCAATTCCAGCAATCTTTTTTGTATACTGGAACTGAAGTGACATTTCACTTGGTAATTAACGTTGATTATTATTAGATATTACTCACTGATAAGTTAAGAAACTCCGGGCGTGGCGGGTACCATGTATTCGTTTATCGTACCGAAGCCAATGGTCATTCGCCCATTGGCTAATGTCTGATGGGCTTGTTGGCTTATGGCTATAAGAACGCCAAAAAAAAAAAGATTCACAAAGCAATGGGCATGAACACCATATATGCCACGCCCTGAATTTATTAAGTTGTCGTGACTATAGTATATCTTATCTCAAATAGTGACAAATTTCTGCATCGGGCTTTAGCTGGTATATCTTCTCGCAAATTCAGACAAAGTTATGCATCGGGCTTTACCTAATGATCGCCTTAGGGCATGTACTATACGAAGATTTTCTTCTATCCTGCAGGGTTTCACTGACCAGAAGTACCGCGAGCGGCGCAAGTATTTCGCTGATATTGCTTATGAGTACAAACAGTGAGTATCGCATCGCGTTTTGAGTACCCCGGTATACAGGGTCCGGCCGTAAGGACCGATGCATTTGACACGCCTCGCAACATTAGAATTCCATGTGTACACACGTATCTGAAATTGGGCACGCGAACGTAGTTTCATGAAAAGAGTTATGTTTTTTTTTTCTTTTTTTTTTTTTTACATCTAAAATTGGAGGTAGTGAAATATTAAAAAGAAAACAAAATCCGAGGCCGTATATCTCCTTTGTCCTATACCAGCCTGTTTGTCGTCTGCACACTGGTTTATGAGCTCGCTCCCGGGTGGCTTGCTGAACGCGAACACCCTGAGAACCAATGGCAATGGCGATGAGCGAGACAATCGCGATAATCAAGTTGTTTTTCTTTACGAAATATAGGAACAATGACCACCTGGGAGCGATCTCACAAACCAGTCTTTAGACGAGAAACATCCGATATAGGGCATAGGAAGTGCATGGTCGCAATTTTCGCTCTTTTTGTAATATTTTGCCACATTTAACTTCAATTGTAAAAAAAAAAAAGAACAGGCAGAACTTTTTGCTAAACTACGCTGTCGTGCCCAATTTCAGGTATGCACGTTTCAAACTCTTTTTTTTTTTTTACATTTGAATGTTTTTGGGAGCTTTTTGTTGATGCGCGCGCCGCTCAAAACTTTAAACTTTTAGACATGTAGAGACCACAGACATGTAGAGTCCGGGAAATGCGGTGATCGTTCTGAGCTTTGTCGTTGGTCACTATCCTTGTATACTGTTTGCCGCCATTGGTCACTTCCGAGCTCCGCAAAACAGTAAACTTACAACCCAATTTTTTTTTTTTCGATAAAAGGCACATCAGTAATCGGTGCTGCCCCATCGCGTTGAAAATGCACGTCTTCTGTAAAGCGTAGTACGCAACCGAATTAAACACAAAACAAAACACGAACAAAGTAACTGAAGACCATGATAGCTCAATTGAAAAAATGAGGATGTAACGAGTCTCGAACATTTTATTACTGCAATGTCTAGAGTGGCGCCCGACACGGGGCGCCTACCCAGAGTTCAAGCGCCTGAGCCTACACTCTAAAAAAAATCCGTGCGTCTACTTTCCCGCACAACACTCCGAGAGCCAACCACCGCAACTTACGGAGGCAGCTCAGCGAATGACGATGCCGAAACATATGTTTAGACCAAAAAACGCAGTCTGAGTTGCGACATTAAGCAATGCAAGAGTGACGTTTTGCATTGCTTAATGTCACAACAGGACTGCGTTTTTTGGTCTAAACATATGCTTCGGCATCGTCATTCACTGACCTGCCTCCGTAAGTTGTGGTGATTGGCTCTCGGAGTGTTGTGCGGGAAAGTAGACGCACGGATTTTTTTTAGAGTGTAAGCACGTTTTAACCTCGTCATTGCTCAGGATCCCTCCGTAGTGTGCAGTGATTGACTCCCTGAAGTATTTTCTGGAGAAGTAGACGCACTCTGTTTCTTAGAGTGCACAACGCTCGGGTATCTGTATTTTTATTGAGGGCCGTTGAACGACTACCAAGCTACGAAAACTCGCGTGCCATAAAACCATTAAAAAAAGAACATTGCATTACAGCAATGAATACATCTCGCAAACCAATCCTTTTATTTTAAATGTTTTTTTTTATTTATTTATTATTTTATGCAGCGGTCAGCCCATCCCTAGGGTGGAGTACACTGAAGAAGAGACAAAGACATGGTAAGTAATTTTGCTTTTTGTCCCTTTATTTCTAGAAAAAAAAAAAGAGCGAGTGTGTACATGGAATACAATACAGTACAATTATATTGCTTTTTAAACATTTGGAATAAACTCTTGCGATAAGGATTCTCTTTCCACGAATGTTTTGTGGTTGTGTAGGAACATTAGAACAACTTCAGGTTTTGAAAGTTTTGCGATGCAACTTGACAATTTCCAGTCCGTTTGTTTAACAGAAATTTCGCCATGTTTTTTTTTTGTTTTTTTTTTTACTTTGATGTAAATTGATTTTAGCCGTTTTTGAATAACGGACTTTTGCTCACGGTTTTGCGCACCTTAGTCACATTGCTCACACCTCACACAAAAGACAATCTGCAAACACGACTCACCGCAATATCCGTGGTTCGAATGCTGCGTGTCCAAGTATTCTCCTTGAACTCAATGCTATGCGGCATTCGAAGCAGGGATCTCACGGTGACTCGCCTTCGAATCTGTTTTGCAGACTGTCTTTGAGTAGTGTGAACCCGGCTTTAGTGGCAGTTTTGTGGACACTCTAAAATGATTACGAGAAGCACATCATCGATAAATCCTGTTTTCCTTTCTCGAAAAAAAAAAAAAAAATCTAAGACGCGGGTAGGGTGTCAGGCTTCCTCGAAGGAATGGAAAAGAAAAAGGAAAAAGAGAGAGAGAGGTTACGGAACGAGGAAGGCGGAGATGTCTGCCTGGACCCATAGAACGCAGATAATTCAATGAAACTGAGGGCTTTATTGATTTCGCAACGTTTCTTGACGCACGGACTTTAAACTTAATAAGACCGAGACATCCGTCGACCACTTTTTTTAAACCGCCTGAGGCTGGCTGGAGAACGAGAAGAATAAAACAAAGTAAGAGAAAAAAAAACAGTTGCTTTTTCTTTTATTTTGGATTGTTCTCGCTGTCCACCCAGTCTCAGGTGGATTACGAAATGAATTTATTTACACTAGTTCGCCTCCGCCATCGCTGTTTAAAGGTTCATTAATTTTTATTTTCATTCATTGACGCGCTGTCAGTAAGGTCAGTATACTTCGTTTCAGTTTTGGTCCGAGCGCGGACAATGTTATGAGCCGAAGGGCCAATCAAACAGCGCAAAAAGCGCAGTGTCATGGCGTGCTTTCTGCGCTTGATAAAACTAGCCGGCGGAGGAGCAGGCGCGACAGAGACAGCGAATACCGGCTGGTCCTATCAACTGCAGAGAGCACGCCATGACGTTGTGCCTCTTTCGCTGTTTGATTGGCCCTTCGGCTCATAACATCGGCCGCGCTCGGACCGAAGCTGAAACGAAGTATAGAACCGAATGCTTCGTCAGCTGTGGTGACTTCGCATCGCCGCACATTTTTAACGGCATCTGCGAGAGAATGATGGTAAACACTTGAGAAGCGTGCGAAAAGCTCAAATCCGGGGTATGGTAAATTTGCAAAAGAACGTGACCGCCTGAACCTTTAACGAAAATGTACTTTATGCGGGCTGGTAAAGAGGATTTTTAAAAAGACGAAATAATAAAACATATAGGGAGGGAGACAGACAGTACAGTGCTTTCAACTAGCATCCTACATTTAACTAGCAGCCGACATAAACATGTCGGTTGCTAGTCGAAAGAACCGTATACTGTCTGTCCTCGACCCTACATGTTTAATTCTTGCGTTTTCTCTAAATGTAACCTTTCTAAACCGGGGTCATACATCGTGCAAAAGACAGTCTGCAAGCACAAGTCACCGCAATATTCGTGGTTTGAATGCAGCGTGCTCAAGTTTCCTTCTTGAACTCATTGCCATGGGGCATTCGAAGCACAGACCTCGTGGACACTCGCGTTTGAATGTTAATGCACACTGTATTTTCTTTTTTTTTTGTATGATGTATAAGCAGTGTGACCCCGATTCAAGCAGCAGTCAGATTGCCCGTATACATGGATGCAAAAAAGACACGGAGTTTTCTCCGCAGAGATGTATGAGATAATTATCTGCGGACACGCCTGGAGCGTGTTCTAAACACGTTTGCTTCGTACATATGTATGATTCGAAAATATCTCTGCAGACAGTTTTTGTATGACCAGTGCGACTGCCATACAAGAAACAAACACGCCTTGACAGTGTCTGCAGAGAGCCTTTCATATGATGCATTTGGCAGTGTGTCCACGGGTTTGAGTGACGCAGAAGCAACGAATCAAGATGATCGGCCTTTCTACCCAGAACATTTTAGTCGTATAGTGTCAACTATATACAAGGTCTGCCCACCCCCCTCCCCCTTTCCAAAAAATAAATTAAAGAATATTTACAAAAAGAAATTTACAGCAAAAAAAAAAGCATTGTCGATCGCCCAAATGTGTAGCGCGCTATAGAGATATGACCCAGATGCAAAAGTTTCAGCACCTTATTCGTTATCTTGTTAAAAAGATAGAGGCGATTTCCTGAAATTTTTCATTGAAAAATGGCGGCCGACGGACCTCTTGTGAATGCACGGAGCTCCATGCCGCCAGTTAGCGGAAACCGTCGAAAATGAGCCCCCATTTTCCCATTGATAATTTGAGAAAATAACGTAACTTTTTAATAAGTTAACGTTTAGTTCTGAAACTTTGGCATCTTGTTCGGACCACTAGAGCTACATTTGGGTGGGGAATGAGGATTCGGTAATGCATAGTTTAATTTAAAAGTAAAAAAAAAAAAAAAAAAAACTTTTTTTTTTGGGGGGGAGGGGGGGGGGGGGGGGGACACGTTGTACTCTGCAAACACGAGCTAGCCTGCGCTCTTTGCTTTCAGATATGCATTTTTAGCGCGAGCACTCGTTCTGCGGAAGAACGTTGCGAAGCAGCGACCTGGCGTGTTCTCGTGCTTGTGGCACTGGCTGCAGTCTCAGCCGTTTGCAGCAACAAGATTTTGATTCCCGAGCCCCACTAGACCGACTACCAGAAACAACCGACACCGACAATCCTCAAACACTTTCAGGACGCACGCAATGCTACCTTAAAGGCCGGTTCAGACACTTGCGTTTGAGTGCGTTTGACTGCGTTGCGGCGAGAACCGAAAGCGAGTCACCGGCACATCTGTGCTTCGTATGAAGCGTGGAATCCAATTCAAGGAATCTTCTTGGCACGCGATCTAAGCAGCAGGGATGTCCTGGTGTCTCGCTGCCGCAACCCAGTCAAACGCAGTCAAACGCAACTGTGTGAACCGGGCTTAAGCCTGGTTCAGACAGTTGCGTTTGACTGCGTTTGACTGCGTTGCGGCAGCGAGAAACCAGGACATTCCTGCTGCTTATATCGCGTGCCAAGATGATTCCTTGAATTGGATTCCAAGCTTCATACGAAGCACAGATGTGCCGGTGACTCGCTTTCGGTTCTCTACTCAACGCAGTCAAACGCAGTCAAACGCAAGTGTCTGAACCGGCCTTAAGACATGCTTACAATCTCTATTGGTGCTTGTGAAGTAAGCACGAGCCAAAGCTATTAGATTAGCTCTGTTACGGAACTGCTCGTAGACGCTCTATGCACGAGAAGTACCCCCCCCCCCCCCTCACTCACCACGACTCACCTCCAATCGTTCGACGCGCCAGACGGCTGCTATGGTAACTGCAGTGTATTCTATGGTATACGTACGTTTGGAAGCGCAGCGTCTAGATGGCGTTCTACCGTACTCTATAAAAAACACAGTTCGTAAACGAAAATCTAGATGGCGCTTCGAACGACGGGAGGCGGTCTGAAGTGAGTGATGGCCCCACTGATCTCAATGACAATTGCTGGATCGCGTTTGACCAGCACCGCCTATGGACGGGAATGCGGCCACGGTCGGCCATCTTTTTGGTAGAGTTATATCTTCTCTAGCCATCATAGTAATATGGCGGACAGCGTAATGGCGGCAGGCTGCCATAAAATAGCCGTAGATCTAGTACACTGTACCGTGGGTGATATTTCGTGCTTGATTGAAGTTGTTCGACGAAGCAGATTCTTGAAACCCGGCGTGAACGGTAGCCTCGTCTTTGAGGACCCGGCGAAAGTTCTACGAAAGCGCAGCACCGGGGGAAAGCAGCGCAGCTCGCATCGAAAGCAGACTACGTACCGGCGTCTGCTTTCGATACTTTTTTCGATGCGACTTTCGATGCTTGCTGTGCTGCTTTTCCCCGGTGCTGCGCGATTTCGTGAAACTTTCACCGGGTCCTCAAAGACCGGGCTACCGTTTACACCGTGTTTTAAAAACATGTTTCGTCAAAGAATTTCAATCAATCACGAAATATCACCCACGCTATTTTGATGGCAGCCTGCCACCACAACTGCCAAAACGCCGTCTGCCATGGACGGATGATGGTGGCTGCCAAGTGGCTTCAGCAGCTGTATCTTGGCTAGAGGTGATATAACTCTACCAAAAAGATGGCCGCCAGTGACCGCATTCGCGGAGCGGGCAAACGCGATCTAGCAATTGTCATTGAGATCAGTGGATGGCCCGGTACACCCTACCGCGGGAGTTCCACAACTGAGGTAATCTATACTCCGTTTCACCTTATGTTGTACCGCAGAGAAGGCTAGAAGCACGAGCTCATAGCGTTGGGAGCTGCTCTTGACGCACGAGTGCTTGTGCCGCCGAGATGTGCCCTAAAGCAAGGAGCTCGCGCTTGTAGCCTTTCCTGCGGTACATCATAAGGTGAAACAGAGTATAGTAACGTTGGCACGAGCAATTGCGAGCTTGCCAAAGAAAATACCTTCGCGTGCATGCTGCACGTGTTTGAGGCTCGTCGGTGTCGGTTGTTTCCGTCTGTGGCTCTAGTGGGACTCGTGCACGACACGATTATAGAGAAACATTGTGGCGTCATATGATGAAAAAAATATATGTGCTCAGCTCTTGTAGTTGACCTTAAAGATATGTCTTCGTATGTTAGCGTCGCGCAGACTAATTTTCTAGTTCAAAATATTTTTAGCCCGGTCATTCGCCAAACGCCTTCTGTAGATTGCAGTGTTTGGCTCCCTTAACGGGAAAGACAACGCTCCAGATTCCTAATGTGAACACGACAAGTTCAACGGAATCACACGGACACTCGCACTTACGTCATACCCTACGTGGCAATTCCAACAAGAAAAAAAAATCTCCGTGAGAATTAATCAAGAGTCAAAAGTAACCCCAGATTATATGTTCGCTTATCTATAATTGGACGGTCGTAAGTGACTTGACCGACTCGTCTATAGCCGTGGACGGAGTAAGAAAACGCAGGCCGTGGCTTAACGCTTCTTGCTTCGCGATTGGCTCTTTGGAGTTGCTATCGGCTCATGCTTTACTCTGATTGGCTGGGGGGGGGGGGGGGGTATAATGTTATATTCGGGGCTCGCCACTCACTTCTTTCCTTAGGTTGTCAGTGCCTACACTTTAAGAAATTCCCAGGCGTCTACTTACCCGCAAAACACTCGAAGGACCAATCATTGCGATCGAGGAAACCAGCTCAGCGAAGGATGAGGCGGAACATCCGTTTAGACCTAAAAATGAAGTCTGCGCTGTGGCATTACGCAATGCAAAGCGTCGTGCTTGCATTGCGTAATGCCACAGCTCGTAGATTTCAGCGCCTGTACGTAGATTTCAGCGTAGATTTCAGCGTCTGTACGGCAAGCGAGTGTCTCAAAACTTGCAAATAAAGCACGGTTGTCAATTGCTTGCTTCATGAAGAAGTCCAATTTTTCGCCCACAATGTTCGAAGGAACGAAAGCGATAGCTCTAGCGCGGTCGCGCAATGCGGGTGGAATGGTGCCGTCACGTACCTTAGGATGGAGGTGCGACGTGGGTTATTCTCATAGCCGTCGTGGATGCCACTGACGACCGCCACCAGTGATCCATGAAGTAAGTGGGTAAGCGCGGTGGAAGTTTCCAAAACCATCCAACATTACGCGTAGCAACCGGGTACTGCTAAAGTGGAATTTCGCAGAACGCGAGTAATGTTCGAAAACAACTCTTTTGAACCAGCCACCAGGGCTGGCCTCTTTGCTTTCCTTGCGCGGCACGGCCGACGGGAATTCCCGACTTTCCTCTCCTCGCGGCAAGAAAGGAGAGAAGAAATTGTCTTCATTTTTTCGGGCGCGCTGCGACGATAAGGTATTAAGTTCGAAAGTTCAGGAAAGTGTCCCCCATAAAGTTATCGCTTTAATAGCAGAGGCTCACAATTCAAACTCGTGTTTGATTCCGTCACCCGCGGGACTCGATATATAGCAGAAAATCAACTTTTGTTTTCCTTTCAGTTCCGCTGTGCGAATGACACATCGTAGCAGGCGAACCCTCGTCGTCTGCTCTCGCTCGTCGCCCTGCTCCTCGCCTGAGCGAGGCATGCAACTTAAGAAGGTAGGGCGAGGGAAGGGAAGGCCCGGGAGGAAGAAGCAAACGGAAAACTGGAGAGAGGAGAAGGTTTCCCCCTCTCCAGCGTTTCGTTTGCTTCTCCCTTCCCAGCCTTCCTTTCCCTCGCCCTACCTTCTTGAGCTGTAACTTGCTATAGTTTTCCCATAGTCTGGCGAAGGGCGTACTCTAGAAACGTCGCTTGTTTTCTTTCCTCTCCTTTTTGCACGTTTTTTTTTTTTTCCTACGTTTTTAGTTTTTGTACGGCAAGAAACTTTGTCTAAGGGTTCCTTTTTGGTTGTCTTCAGGGGCATCGTGTTTCGAGAGCTGACCAAGTTGTACAAGACCCACGCCTGCCGGGAGCACAATCACATCTTCCCGCTCCTGATGGAGAACTGCGGTTACCGGGAAGACAATGTTCCCCAGCTCGAAGACGTCTCCAACTTTCTCAAAGGTACGCACGGTCTAAAACGACTGGCTGTCTCACTCGGAATTTCCCAGAGGCGTTCTAAACGCGAAGCATGTAAAAGCGTCTCCTCTTGCGTGTAAACTAAGGAAGGCAATCAAGGTTTGGTGAATATATAATACCGCCAAGGGCGGAGTAGGTATACGCCTCGCAAGTGGGCTCATTTTCGTCTTCTGCGCATGAGAAAGGAGGTAGCTGTGACGTCAGAACGCCGAGCCCTGATTGGCTGATCGCGACCCCCCCTATCTGAGCGTCGTCTGCTCCTTCGCAACCACTGATCGCAACGTCGTCTGCTCGCAACGTCGTCTGCGTCTGTCTTACCTTTCCTGCGACTTTCGGAAGTGCAGGTCGTTACGAGCGAGATCGACTTCGCCTTTCAGAGAGGGCAGACGAATGAACTCGAGCGGTACGCTGTTTTTGTCTAACAACTAGCAGACGCGCATCAAGAAGTCAAAGGACTCACTGTCACTGGCGAGGTGTTCCGAGGCGCCGAGGTATGTTTGCTAAGAACCGAGAGTGAGCGTGTTACTGTCCGCAAGTTCCCTCCCAAATACTTTTTCCCTCCTTTCGTGTGCGGCGAGACTCCTCACTCGTCGGCGGGTTGGCGCAGTTCTGCCAGTCAAAGCGGTGGCTGCTTTACCTTTCCTGCGTCTGTCGGAGATTCACCGCTTTTTCACCGGCGAGAATCACCGCTGCCTCGGAAAACAAGGAGATGACAAAAGGAAGAGATTGAAGGGTTCACAAGGGTCGCGCGGGCATATTCCATTCAGCACGCCAGCCGGTCGTGGGCAGACGATCTTGGCCAAGGACCGTCGGAGCACCGCTGTGCCTGCTAGGCCTATCTGCCGAGCTCGCTTACTCGGGGTCGGTGGAATCGTGGCCGTTGGGGCATTTCCCGGGTGTTTGTAGATCCAGCGTTCTTGTTCGTCGTGGTTTATTTCAAGTACTTTTTACTTTTTTTCTTGCTGCTTGTAGTCGGGACGCGTGAGAAGAGCACGTACAAAAATAAACGTCCGTTGGTCGTCGCGACCAAGTAACTGAGCGACGCTGTCGGCCATGCTGAGTTGATCGTCATAGGATTCCGTCGTAACCTGAGCAAAACTTACGATAATTTCGTTTCGTGAATACGAATTTGTTCTCACGTTTTGTCTTACGCACTCTTTTGGCGTAAGATGGTTTTGTGAATCTGGCCTCTGCACTTCCGAAAGTCGCAGGAAAGGTAAGACAGACGCAGGCGACGTTGCGAGCAGACGACGTTGCAAAGGAGCAGACGACGCTCAGATAGGGGGGTCGCGATCAGCCAATCAGGGCTCGGCGTTCTGACGTCACCGCTACCCCCTGCGCAAGAAGCAGACGAACTTGCCCTCCGCATTGGTTTATGCAGCCTAAATACGCCGCCGCTAGTGCTTGCTGAGTAAACTGTCGTCAAAAGAGCCACTCGCCATGTTTGTGCATTTCACCAACAAAAAGAAAAACGATGCCGATAATGGCCGAGTTTTACTTGACCGACAAACAGAAACATCCGACACCGAGAAACCTGAAGTAAGCGTGAAGTAAGCGCGAGAGATTGCGAGCCTGTCAAAGATAACTTTGCGTGCTTCCTGCACGCTCTTGCTGCTTGTCGGTGTCGGTTGGTTCTGCTTGTCGCTTCAGTGGGGCTCGGTCATTGCTGAGCGTCCGCATGCAGACCTATGGTTAAAGTGGTGAATGTCGTATACATGCCTTGCATGTGACGTCATATGGCACCATAGCAGCAGCCATTGGTCTCGTACCACGCGCCTGAGCCCTTACCTTCTGCAGCATACATCTCGCAAAATTGAGTGTGTTCTTCTTGGCAAGCCTCGTGAAGAAAATTGGGTTCGATGATGCAAAATGCATTCTGAAAAAAGTACGGGCACAAGAACATTGTACGGAGTAGTGGCGGCTGACGTGACGTCAATGCAAGCCACATGTACCAACGTGGTGCATCTCAGATGTAACAAAAGCGTTTCGTGGTTGTTGTTTATGTTTACTTTAGGTTGTAGAAATATCTGCTTACTTGAAGTTTTCGAAATATATATATATATATATATATATATATATATATATATATATGTGTGTGTGTGTGTGTGTGTGTGTGTGTGTGTGTTTGTGTGTGTGTGTGTGTGTGTGTGTGTGTGTGTGTGTGTGTGTGTGTGTGTGTGTGTGTGTGTGTGTGTGTGTGTGTGTGTGTGTGTGTGTGTGTGTGTGTGTGTGTGTGTTTTTGACGATTTAGACGTATTTCGGGAAGGGGGATCCCCCTCCCCCCCTCCCCCCCCCCCCCTTGTTCGGAGGCCACTGTTAACACGTCATTGTTCCTCTTCGGTCGAACTTAGCGAATATGCTGTTAAAACCCGTGCATTTATCCATTGAATCGTTCATTCAACCTCACCTCACGTCTCTTTTTCGCGCGTACTCTCGCAGACTGCACCGGATTTACGCTGAGACCCGTAGCCGGACTCCTGTCGTCACGCGACTTCCTGGCGGGACTCGCGTTCCGCGTCTTCCACTCGACCCAGTACATCCGGCACCCGTCCCAGCCCCTCTACACTCCCGAGCCGTGAGTGTTCCTCTGCGTGTGGTATATGGTGCCTGGAACGCGCGTCTCCAATCGGTGCGTTTACCGCAACGCGGTCCCTCGATTTCCGACTCGTGACATCATAGAAATGACATACTGCCGCCTGGCGGCGTCGCGTCACTCTCAAGCTTGACAGTCTACGGAAGCTATGGCAGCCAGCTGTTGGGACACCATCTCGACGACAGCGACGCTTGCGTTTGTTCGTGCTTTTTCGCCAGCTTTCCTACGTCACACCGCCAGGATTCGCGACATCCGACAGCACGACACTCCGTTTTCTTTTTGTGACGTCATTTGTTGCCACTTCGGAACCACTTTCGATGCATGGGAAAAAATAGGAGACTAAAGATATCAGTTGGGGGGGACGGGGCACCATCGTGGAACTTAGATATAAGCCACTACAGGTGTCTTATGTCTCAGCTTGAGCAATTTAGATGGCTAGGTCTACGTTAGGACGCTGCCTGTAACTGATGCCTCCCTTCGTAGACGGTGGAGACGTACGGGCTCAGAAAGTGTGATTTTCTTCTTGCGTGGTATAGCTTCAAGATGTCATACTAACAATAATAAAACTCGTAAAAATAAAAAAAAAAAATCTTGAGAGGAAAAATAAAATGAGGCGTTTGTGTCAAAACTCGCGAGCATAGTGCCGTTTGGCCTGAAACACGCTTTCTGAGTCTCGGCGTTATCGCCTTTCTGCAGGCAGGGCGTCCGCATTCGTTGACAAAAAAAAATGAGAGCGCGAACACAATAAGCAAAAAGAGAATCAAACGCAGCCCATTGTACAAGATAAGCAGGAGGGTTTTCCGGCAGCTTTCTGACATACAAAACAGCCTGAACTATCTCAGTCCTCTTATAGAATTACAATAAACTACACAGTAATAACTCGCAATAATACCGCTTCTCCTAAAAAAAAAAAAAAAAAAAAAAAGATCTTCATACAAGTATGCGAAGCCAGTCGTCCTGTCGTTCGAAATTTCGATACCAGCAAGGAAGAAAAAAAAATCACCGAGGAAATCTTTTCTCTGTGGGATGTGACCAACTTTGTTAGATTAGCTCAGTTACGAAACTGCTCATAGACGCTGCTTGCCACCCGAGCAGTTCCCCCCTCACTCACCACGACTCTCCACCCGTCGTTCGACGCGCCGGATGGCTGTACGGCAGACATGTACAAATTACTAAAAAAAGGTAGTTAAGTTAAGTTACTGAGTATCGACGCCAAAAGTAATTGGAGTAGAGTAGAAATTACACATTTGTAATAGTAATTGAGTAAACTACTAACTACTCTAAAAAGTAGCGAGTTACTTTGAAGTTACTTTCGAAGTTACTCTTTTATATTTTTGTGGTAGCAAAATGAAGAGCAGTTTTGATTCGTGAAAAACTTTGCGAGCCTGAAATAAATAGTCATTTTATGACTTGAGTTTTCACCAAAATAGTTTATTCGCTCGCAGAAGCAATTTACTTTCGAAGTTATTGATATGAGAGTTTTCGCCTTTTCCTACTAACGACGTCCCCAGCCAAGCTAAAAAGACGTTCCACCGACGCGCTGGATGGAACGGCAGCGTTGAGTTTGAGAAACAGGCTGTGCAGGGTCGGGTAAGCGAGTGTTGGCATCTTAAGGCTGGTTCACACATCTGCGTTGGTTGCGTTCGCATGCAACTGAAACGACCGTAACGACAAAGTCACCGGGACAAGCGTTCGCCGAACACAGCATGGCAAGTGATGCAAGGGGTAGCTTCGCGAAGCAATCCATGAGCCACGGTTGTTGCGGTGTTTTTGTCGTTACGGTCGTTTCGGTTGCATGCGAACGTAATCGTTGCAAGTGTGTGAACCAGCCTTTAGGTGTCCATGACGAAACATGTGAGGTTTGCCTCCTCCTTTTGTCTTTTTCTTCGGCAAGTTGAGATTGTTATGACTGGCCCCTCTTTATTCCCTCGACGTTCGGAGAGTACGCTGAGCGAGTGCACCTGACCGTCAAGGGTTCAAGTCTCACGCCACGACGATGAGATCATCCGGACGACTGCGTGTCTCGTTGCAGTGCTAGCGCTACGCTACCGAAAAAAAAAAGAAGTTTTTTTTTTTTTTTTTATTTAACAGAAGATGAAACGAAGTATACTTCGCCGCTGACGCCGGGTCCAATAAAAGCAACTCCCAAGGGTGACCCGCAACCCTGGCCGGCGACTACGGTATCCTGACGCGCCTGACACGCCTGACAAGTAAATCGTTTTCAACAAACAGGAGGTCTCCCTGGCGTGGAAGGTCGGAAGGGCTCGAAGGATTACGTGAACAAGCATCGGCGCTCGTACAGTTGCAACTGGAAGCGGAAATGTGCTCCCATGAACGGATTATCCGTGTCTGCGTTCCTATGCGGTGGAGTCCGGCTGTGCAAGCGAGTATTCGCTGACGACAAGGCGACGATGGGAACAGGCGCCCAGCTGCGAGGTCATGCCGGTGGCGCCTCCCGTAGAACCCCCAAACCGCTTGAGTCAGAACTCACAAAGGGCAGGCAACATGAAAACAACAACAACCTTCGGAGTGCTCCCGTCTTTGCTTGCACGGTTGCAGCTGAAGGCGCGGCGCCTGCGTGCATTACCGGATTAGGTCAATACCCGACCAAGGCTTGTTAAGCATCTCTTCCTGCGTTCGTGCGCGTCGGTGTTATGTTTTGGCTGCTCATCGCCACCTTGGCCCAAGGACGCCTGTGATGCATTTTCTACGGCTGCGAGGGGGCCCCTTGTTCGGGAAGGCCATTTCATCTGCTGACGATTTCGAAAGTAGTTAGTAATTTGAGTAGAAGTTACCTGTAAAATGTAGTTAAATTAAACTACTAATTACCCAAATAAAGTTGTAATTGAAAGTTACCAAGTTACTCGGAAAAGTAGTTAAACTACAGTAGTTTGAGTAGAGTAGTTGAACTACGTCCAAGTCTGCTGTACGGTAACTGGAGTGTGCTCTATGGAATACTTACGTTTCGAAGCACAACGTCTGGTAGATGGCGTTCCTCCACACTCTAGGAACACACAGTTATGAAACAAAAATCTAGATGTCGCTTCAAACAACGGGAGACGGACCGAACTGAGTGATGGGGGGTTCCCCCTTCCGCGGGAGTTCCACAACTGAGGTAATCTAGTAACGTTGGCTGTGACACAGCACGGAGGGCAAATGCCAGAGGAAAGTTCCTTCCTCGCAGAAAAGGAGGGTGCATGAACCTACAAAATGAATGTGCGAAGTTGGCGAGGCTAGTGTGGTTTCCGCAGCCCTGCATCTACACACTGCTGAAGGGTAAAGTCGTAGTCGCACTACCAATACATCATACAGAAGACAGTCTGCAAACGTTGGTCTGAGGCATGTTTTTTTTTCCTCGTGTGAAGGTTCCGTCACATCGGTCTCACAAAGAACTTTAGGCGTGATCATAGCACGCATATGTATCAAGCGAACCTGCTTCGAACATTCTTGATGCGTGTCCGCGGATAAATTCTCTCATAGATCTCTGCGGAGAACTCCGTGTTTTTTTAAGGATATATGAGCAGTGTGGCTGAGGCTTTAGTGGGTGAGGGGGTTTCGCAGCCTGCCCCATAACGAAACGAGTCGAAGAGCTGAGAGGAAGCGGCGGAGATGTCTCTTTGTCCAACTTTTCTCTCTATTCATTGTAGTATTTTTAGCCTTGGGAAAAACTGCGCCCACCTGGGCGTGTTGCACAGAGATGTTGAGCCCCGAGAGCGAACACCAGCATTGCTGCGGTCGCTGCGTCATGATTGGGTGAGGTGTACCGTGACGTCAGGGGAAGGACTCCCCTTCGCGTTCTGGCATCCGGGTCGCTTCCCTGTGCGCGTTTCCTCACGATCGTAGGTTTGTGATCATGCTGACCTACTGTTCAGTGCCGCAATGCAATTTCAAAAAAGAAGCCGGTATCATATTTTACCACCCGAAGACGTCGAGATCAAAGAAAGCATGGACAGTCAGACTAGGGATGGGAAAGGCACCGTCAACGTCGGCCGTTGTGTGCTTTAAGCACTTTGAGAAGCGGCACTTCGTTTGCCCGCTGTACAAGACGCTGGGTGAGACTTAAAGCTACGAGATTTTTGTACCTTTCTCTGAATGTATTTGTCACGCTTACCTTTATAATTAGGCTATAAGTACAGAAAGCTATCAGCGGAGGCAATTCCTTCGATGACCCTCCCCGCCCTCTCCACACGATATAAGGTGATCGTGCGAGGGGTCGGGGAAGTGGCGGTCTAATTGTTTCAGACACCGAAATTCTGTTCTTTGCATGTTCATGAGTTAGGAGAACATTACTCCCCGCTTTGCGAGCATACAAATGGCATTTATATCAAAGACCCTTGGGCAGTCTCGCTTGTGATTCTCTTTCCATGGCCCAGAATAATCTAAAATGTCGCTCGAGCAGAATGCAGCTTTTTCGCTGAGGCGTTTTTGTTTAAAAAAAAAAAAGATGAAAAAATCCTGTTAATTTATTCAAATCATCAGCAGCGTTGATTGTCTGAGATGTAAATATATTGCGATGCTCCTACAAGTGCGACAACATTTCTTTCCTTTCATAAACCAGCTGCGATTTATGCGCTGCCCGCCCTGGAAACGATGCTGGGAATGTTAATTGAACTTTCGCCTGCAGCTACAGACCATACATTAATAATGCCGCGTATAATGATTCACCTTTCCCACAAAAACCGTCACAAAAGAAAAAAAAAAAAAGGAAACAGAAGCTAGTGTGTTGACAGCTAACGCCGTCACAGCCTCCGCGAGCCGAGCAGGGCGAGTGAGGGAAAAATTCTTTCCTAGGCGTGACGTCACTCCGGCTTGCCGTAAGGGGTCGCCACCCAAACTTCTCGGGGCTAATAGGGGTCTTAGGGAGCGGAAGAAGGGGGATGCAAAGCGACAGGAAGGAGTGAGAAACGGGAGATTGCGTGAAGAAATTGCGTAAGAGAAGAAAAGGGAGAGGTGGGAGGGATCCCGTTGATCCAGTTTCTGGAAAATAATCTAAACAATGCGCGTAGCTTGGATTTCTGCAGACCGTTGATTGCTCAATTTTGTAATGTACGATTAATTAAAAAACGCATGCCAGAGTTCGCTTATTGGATTTTAATTTCATGTCTAGAACAATTATCTTAAACATTTACGTTCCTCGTCGTCAGGCATCTGAAAGTTTGCGTGTGTGTGTGTGTATGGGGGGGGGGGGGGGGAATAAGGGGGGGGGGGCGATGAGGGCTGCAGTTTTTGAAGTGGCTAAGGTATTTAATTATCTCCGTATAAGTGAGAGCGACCCGCAAATGAGAGCGCGCATTTCCGCTTAAAGGGCGACTCCACCCACTTTCGAACATTTCAGGATAATGAGTGTTTTCACATTAAAAAACACAAATTAGATTCACAACGTCATTTGCTTCGCTAAAAATGAAATGTATAATTGTGAAATCTTACTTTAAACGTAAGCAAAAATCGAAACCGGAACTTAGGCTCAGTCTGGGAACCTTGACCTCGTGCCGCTAAAACATGGCTATCAGGTGGTACGAGATGTCACGTGATCCTTTACGCAACGACGGGCGGGATTGGGGCGGGTGTGTGCCAGGCGCAAGTGATGTCTGCACCGCACTCTTCGCAACATATTTTGGTGTCTACGCCATTCGACGACGTCTGCGCAACAGCGGCATTAGTCTGCGCACGTAGAGTGACCGAAACTCCGAGAAAAAATATTCACAAACTGTGAGACTACGACGGCGGTTTTGACGCGGGAGATGGCGGTAACGGCGGGATGGACGGACGGCTCCCAAGAAGCGCGCTGCGCAGGCGCGTATCGCCGATTACGTAGACACCGCTAAGCGCAGAGAGGAGACGTTGCTGACGTCACTCGTTACACTTGCACGGAGAAGTAATAACAAGAAAAGGGGCAATGGTGATGACGTTTAGCTCAATGTTGGCAACGCCGTAGCCTTGCGTACGCTGCCGACTTCGGCAACTTGGCGCGTTGGAAGGTCAGCCGGACCGTGTAAGAATCATTTAGACAGAACTAGGGCATAATATTTGACATGTGGTCTTCCTAGGGGATACTAAAGAGGACTGCATTTTTTTTAAAACAAAAATGAAGCGGAGTTGCCTTTTAAATGAGAGTGACGCGCAATTTGTATGATTATCATATGTCATTATATCAGCGGATAAATAAACTATGCATTGCAGGAAGCTCAAACTTCGTGAGAATGTGACTCACGGAGGTCGGGTAGAGCGCGAAAGTTTCAGAACATGACGTTTCTTGGATCAAAAGATGATTGAGAGAGACGAAATGTCTCTATGAGCCGACGTCCACCCATGCCTAAATTGGTCAACATAAGAACTGAAATTGTAAACGTACGTAACATTTTTATCAATAAAAAAAAAACTTGTCAGCACGGAAAAGAATATTGTTGTTGTTGTTGTTGTTGTAAGCTGACAAAACGTTTTTTTTTTTTTTTTTTCACTTGTAGTGATGCTACAGGTGCCCGCGTCATTTCTTGTTTCGACGATATTAGGCTTGGGTGGACATCGGCTCATATAGGACTTCCGTCTTTCTCTTTTGTCTTTCGATTCAAATAACACCATGTTCTCAAACTTTCGCCTTTGATCACAACCGCCAGCGTCAAGCTCCCACGGAGATCCAGCTCTTTGCGACGCGTAATGTATTTACTCGGGCCAAAGACAAAGGGATTTTTATACTCGGGAATGCCCAGTGCATAAATAAATTAATGGATCGTGCGAGGATACTCAGGAAACCACTTTCGTTTGCTATCCTCTGCACTTCTTCTGGTCGGCGACCTACAACGAGCGGAAAGTATTCTTTCTTCTATGTGTACGCGTTTGTTGGTTTCTTTTGTTTGCTTTTTTAAACGCATGGACATTTGCCACGAATTTATGGGACATGCTCTGTTGTTTGCCGATCCGAGCTTTGCGAAATATTCAGGTGCAGTTTTTGAACGGGATAAGATATTTAAGTATCTCCGCATAACTGAGAGCGACCGACAAAGGAGAAAGCGCGTGACGGAGGTCCTTCAATGGTCTTATTTTCACATCAACAATTGCCTTTCAAACTTTACATTCTTATTCATCTCATCTGAGGGTGCGTGCGTGTGCGT
Source organism: Ixodes persulcatus (assembly GCA_013358835.2). Lineage (NCBI taxonomy): Eukaryota > Metazoa > Arthropoda > Arachnida > Ixodida > Ixodidae > Ixodes > Ixodes persulcatus. Next base: position 36,230 of record JABSTQ010009689.1, on the reverse strand, counting down.
ACGTGCGTGCGTGCGTGCGTGCGTGCGTGCGTGCTTGAGAGAGAGAGAGAGGTGGGGGAGGTGGGGACTTCTGGAACAGGTTAAGATATTTCTTCATTTCCGCTTAAATGAGAACGACGCGCAATTCGTAAAATTATTGTGTTATTAACTTATTATCCCCGCGTAAACAACTATTCCTCGAAAAAAGCTAAAGCTCCGTTAGAGTGTGACGCACAGCGATCGGGATAGAACGCCGAAAGTTTGAGAACATGACGTTACTTGGATCAAAGTATAATTGAGAAAAACGAAATTTTTCTGAACCGACGTCCATCTGAACCTAAAACCGTCAACAAAAGAACTCAAATTCTGGACGCACGTGGCATTTGTATCAGCGAAAACCACTTGTCAGAAAGAGAGATAATATTGTTTTTCTTTTCTCGCTGAAAAACCTTTTTTTCGCTGGAATAGATGCTACAGGTGCCCAGGTTGTAATTTCTTGTTTTGACGATAGCAGGCTCAGGTGGACGTCGGCTCATAGAGGACTTTCGTTTCTCCCTTTTATCTTTTGATGCAAGTAGCGTCGCGTTCTCAAACTTTTGCGTTCTCTAACAACCACCAGCGTCACATTCTCACGGACTTCCAGCTTTCTGCGAGGCGAAATTTATTTACGCCAACCAAAAGAAAACACAGGAATCTCTTTTCTCGCAAAATCCCGGTATATAAATAAACAAACAGACCGTGCGGGTATACTTAGAAAGCCACTTTCGTTGGCTATCCTCTGAACGTTTTCTGGTGGGCGACTTGCTAAAACAAGAAAGTATTTTAAAGTGTAAGCGTTTCTTTGTTTTTGTTTTGTTTTGTTTTGTTTTAATGCAGGGACATTTGCCACGAACTTCTGGGACATGCTCCGTTGTTTGCCGACCCGAGCTTTGCGAGATTTTCCCAGGAAATTGGATTGGCTTCCCTCGGGGCTCCGGACGACTACATCGAACGTCTCGCGACGGTACGGTTAACATCTCAACTCCATTTGTAAGTGGTAACAAGCAAAACAAAAAAAAACACCAAGCTGAGTACGAACATGAAGACATAAATTAAATTGAACTGTGTTTATGCTCGGTAATCAAGAGGATGTCAGAAATGATTTATGTCTATATTAATCCCATGGACAAAGTCGGGAGGCAAAGAATCTCCAGCGCGTTTCAAGCACCTCCCACCATTGGTGCGACAAAGTCGCAACACGACTACATGTATACCAAGGCTCACCATGCTGACCAAAGACGCTCCTTTTGCAAACAGTCAATTTAATAAAAATGTCCGCTAGCGTAGTGGAGGGTAGAGTGACAGTTGGTCTAATTCAACACCGAAATCCGTCGTGCGGGAACGACAAAAAATCGGAAATGACGTCGCCGGGGACGTCAACGGTTACATTTTCCGTGTTCCGGTGGACGGATAAAAAGTTGAAAATGTTCAACTTTTCGGAACCCGGACGCGCCCGGATTCCGCAGTAGCCAATCAGGAGAGCCGGGAATCCTACAAAAGGACAATGGGAGGCTGTCGCTTTTGTTGTATTCTCCTCCTCGAAGTTACTAAAACATTCTACAAAAGGGACTATTTCTTTCTCTCTCGTCCCGTCCACTCCTCCGCGTTTTCTCTTTCTTAGTGAGGTCAATACAACAAACAATCCCCTCGACCCCCCCCCCCCCCCCCCCCCCCTTCCCCCGGTCCGCCCGTTGCCGGTGCGCTAGCTCCGTCATCCAAACACTACCGCACACTTTCGATTCGTGACAAACTCCAAAAGCTATATATAAAAAAAATAAAAACTGGTCCTGGGTCCCTGACCCGTTTTGCAGTTTGAATTGGACCGCTCTTCGGTGGTTCGATTCCCACCCGGAGACAGTCCTTTGTAAGATAGTGTCTCCCGACGGGTGTTGCCGGAAGACACGTCTTACACAGTTATTGCTGGTGTCAAAACTATTAACTCAGGAGCATTGGAAGATGAGCGCTTACGCAGCAATGTGAACATTACAAGTATAGATCCCTCAAGAAAACCGTATCCACCTCTCCAGCACTCCGGTGCAGACCGGTGAAGCCAACCTTATTAAGTGCTAATTTTGGCACCTCTTCAACAAACGCCCCATCCTCCACTTTTATTTTTCGGGATTATTTTCAGATTTTGGGTGGGCGCTTTCTGAATAGCTCGTTAGCTCTTGCTGATGTATTCTCCTTTTTTCCTACAGTGCTACTGGTTCACGGTGGAATTCGGCATCTGCAACCAGGACGGTCAGCTGAAGGCTTATGGTGCCGGGTTGCTGTCCTCGTTCGGGGAACTCGAGGTGAAGAAGCTGCATTTCCCTCGACAGACCACAACTTCGAGTTAAATTAAACTAGCACGATTTCAGTGTTCTATTGAACACCATTCAATCGAACGCCAACATAACTTTTTTGGAAAATGCGCCGCGCCGTCTGCGGTGCCGAAAGGAATGCAGGAAACTGGCTGTATAGAACAGGTTATAGTAGACGACTGAGGCGACCGTTAAGACTAAGGGGGGACGTGCATGCGAGCATACGAGGGCAGGCAAACAACTATGCTATACTCCGTTTCACGATAACTTGGCGAACTGCGGAGGCTACGGCCCCCGCGACCCCATAAGAGCGTCGGAGCGAGTCGCGTCACACATGTCACGGGGGCATGTGTATCACTGCGCCAAATGCTAGGCCCGGAGGAACCGGCTGTTGTCTGCTGGCCAAGAGTCGTCTGCTGCGAAACCAACCATCTTCGGATGAACGTCAACCGCCGCAACCTTGCCGTACACTAGAGTAGCGAGCTCTTCGCGAACAGCTGATGAGACAAGTATAAGCTCAATTAACCAGCGAATGTGTGGTGGGTGCTAATGCCAGGACGATGTTTTCAAGCGGAAGCGGTCGATTACACGGCTGCGATCGTTCAAACATCGTTGAAAAGTTATGTGTTGTTCTCGGAGAAGTGACGATCCGCATTAAGTATTGTTAAAAAGTAACATGTCCTCGTATTTCTTCCGTGTCGTATTGTGTTGCGTTCAGAAGAGTTTGACCGCAACACTACTAAGGTAACAAGAAGCCTATAGAACTACTGTTGTCACGTGCCTTACACCGACGCCATTATTGGGTCGCGGGGGCAGTAGCCTCCACAGTTGGCCGCGTTAGTGACACGAGACAGATGCTGAGGGTGCAAGGACGTTTCCATTATTTGATGAGCTCTTTGCACATGGCTTTTGGGGTTTTTGTTTTTTGCGGGGTTTATTCACGCAACGGGACCTCACAAAGCACCGCTCGTTCGAAAGCCGCCTTTTTTTTTTTAGCGAACGATTTTTTAATGCAGGCCGTTTCGTGTTTTTGGCGTTTAATCGAACGACGTTTCACCGAGTGCTATATCATAGGACGACGCATGATCTAACATTAGAGTCACCGAACAAATTAGTAGGGAAATGCGCCCATTTCGTCGATGAATGTTGAAAGGGAAACACACTGGTAAGACAACTACCCTGACTAAGCAAAAAGAATGCCATTTTTGAAGGAAATTATAATTCTCTTAGACGCAGGAATTCCCGAATGGTGCGTAAAAAAAAGTATAGATAAAAAATTCTAAACCTAGTTTTCACAAAAAACAGCTAGGCGACGATGTGACCTTTGAAATGGTGTTTCTTAAAACGACTTTTAATGTAATGAATCCCGACCAGACAAGAACCCTTAAACACCACGAGAGATTTTTTTTTTTTTTAAATTATCAAAATCCTGGGGCCCGTAGCAGATTTTAATAGAAAGTGTGCGAACCTATGCTCCATCCGCTCTTCGCGATTCTTAACATATTCAGTCTTTGATCTCTTAAACACAACGGCGTCTTCACTTTCAAATTTAAAGGTTCCAATTTAGAAGTCACGTTCCGAGCGGTTTACCGTGAGAGGCACAAGGAACGCAGTACACACTGATCTCACTAAGTACCAATTTGTCTGCGAGATATTCATCCCCTTTGAAGCGAAAGTAAGGTAACAGCCATAGCGAAAACAGCTTCGTAACCTCGAGATTGGGTGTTGCGTGAGTTTTCTCGTGGACGCTGCTTCATAAATATGTATCGCGCCTTGCACCATTGCAGTCTCTACTGCGTTGCTCATGTTTCAAAATTACGAAAACAAAAACACTTTAGCTGCCATTTATCGCTCTCGACAGGTTATTAGCTAAAAAGCGGTGGATACCAGATCCCAGCATTCCGAGTCAGCAGGCTAATTTTTCGGGCCCCTTTGTTTCATCCTTAGTACTGCCTGAGCGGCAAACCCGAGATGAAGCCCTTCGATCCTTCTGTTACCGGGGAGCAGAAATACCCCATCACGGAGTACCAGCCCACTTACTTCGTGGCCGAGAGTTTCCAGCACGCGCAGAAAAAAATGCGGTAAGTCGATCTCAACTCAACGACAGTTTCTCATCTTTTAGTACGAAACTCCTCAATTCATCAACTTCCCCCAAAATACCTCAGTCCCTTATTTTACTCAACATTCCCAAGGATTAACCAGTGTTCCGCGTGGTCCCCATTTCTTATTTCCCAATTTTGCCCCCGAATTTTCGAAAATCCCCTCATTCCCCCATTTTCCCAAAATCTACTCATTTTTATTTTCCCGTTTTCCTGAAACCCACCAAGTGTTATGTTCCAGTTTGACGAATGGCTGTCTCTCCAATAAACACTTTGCAGCCAAAAGTAATATGCAACAGTACTTTTTTTTAACACACGTCAAAGCGCGCAGTAAAATACGGAAAAATAAACACATACGCACGAATAATAAAAACGCAAGGTCACTGTGCTTCACCGGTTTAGCCGGCGACGACGGACGCACAGCAAGACGACACGTACGCCGTGACGTTACACTTATGGCGATACTTTATTTCTCCCATAAACTACGTAATGTTCTCACTGCGAATTAATGAAACCCATCAAACCAGCTGCGACTTTATAGCAGCGACTGTTCGGTCACCTCGTTGGATAAAATCATTGTTGCCACTTCTCTAAAGCTATAAAAAAAAAAAAAAGCTAAAAAGTTTTTTAAAAAAGAAAAAAAAAACGAATTTGATGTGAATTTTTGGAGTGTTTTAATCCGGGGAATTTGAACATCACATTTGTTTGCCCCGGAGATGTAACGAAACGCGAGAAAACACGAAAAACCTTCGACCAGTCGTTACGTCATAAAAGGATCTTTCGGCCGGCAAGCGCGTGTCGCTCGTGTGGGCAGCGTGTGCAATTGCAAGCTTGAAAGGTAAATTCCCCCGCACTGACACCGGTCGTAACGTCTTTTTCGAACTTTTTTTTTTTTTTTTTTTAAATAGCAAGAGTGCACGTGCCAACGAGATTAGATTAGCACAGTTAGCAACTGCTCATAGACGCTGCTCGCCTCCCATTGATCGACGCTTGCACGAGCAGTACAACCCCCCCCCCCCCCCCCTCACTCACCACCACTCGCCTCCTATCGATCGACGCGCCGGACGGCTGCTATGGTAACTACAGTGTATTTTATGGAATAGTTACGTTTCGAAGCACAGCGTCTAGTAGATGGCGTTCCATCGCATTCTATGGAACACGCAGTTACAAAACGAAAATCTAGTTGGCGCTCCAAACGACGGGAGACCAGAGCCGTATATTAGGAGAGTTTGGACAATAGGCGGAGCAAAGGCCGCCGCCAGCGCCGAATATTCCCCCCACGCTTAGAGCGTAAACTAAATTTGTGACAAGGCGTCGACCAATCAGGAGACCTCTACTCCATCTCACAAATGTCTGCAGTGAAGACAAAGGCACAGGCGCGTGAGCCTAGCTCAGCGAAACGCTTTTGTTTGTACGAGACCTCGTGCATAGGAGGCACTTTCCAAAGCCACGCGCTCGTGCAAATGCCTTTGTCTGCACTGCTAGAACAGCGTCCTGAGACTGGCTGAAAGAAAGCAGTGCAAAGGGTGGGGTGCGCGATAACGGGGGTACTAAAGTGAGTGAGGGGGGAGGGGGGGGGTGGGGGGGGGGGTACCCCTTCTGAGGGAGTTACACAACTGAGCTAATCTAGTAAAGTTGGCACGTGCATAGTCTTGATAGGCGCTGAAAATGCGCGAAAGCGGAAGTTCCAAAAGCAATGACGTAACGCTCCGGAAAGGAGAGGCTTCAGCGGTACTTTGAAACAGATTTTCTGCAGCCTTCGTGCACCAAATTGCAAAAATAATCTCGATATTCGTGATCCCGGAGACCATGTGAAAACGATTTAAGTTTTTCTTTTTTTTTTGGATGAAATCACAGGAAACGCTTTTAACGTGAAACGTTCTTTGGCTAGTGGCTCCGGGTTTTCGTGACGCCACATTTCGTGAAGCCCGTGGCCTATGATGTCCCATAATGCAACGCTCGCAGTGTTGCATTATGGACGTCACAGGCATAGACACCAGTCAGTTTCTCTGCTAAATTTAGCAGGAAGTTGAATTGGTGCAACAAATTCGCAGCGCCCTCGAAACGATCGGGAAATGTAGCGCCGATAGCCGAATGCCGCGGACTCGCCGTTGATATATCATACAAAAGGCAGTCATGCGGTCACTGTCCGGGGCGTCTTTATTTCTTGTATGACGGCCCTGTCAGATGGGTCACACACAAACTGTCCGCAAACATGTTCAAAGCGTACAAGATTGTATAAAGCAAACCGCGGACAGCCTCTGCCAAGTACCTCGGATAATTGTCCGCGGATAATTCTGTCATCCCATCTGCTGCGAACACCATTTCTGTGATACTATGTAAGAGCATTGCAACAGCGGCTTAAAGTTCACTGACACCCCAAAGGTCGTATTTTTGTTGTGGTCTAAAACGATGCAAGTTGTCTTCATAGACACACACAAAAAAATACCACAATGCAAAAACAAATCCCAAGCGCGCGTTTTTTTTTTGTTTTTTTTTAGCCTTTCTTTCTCTTTTCTCACTTCCTCGCTTCTTTTTATTTGTGACGTTAAAAAATATGAACTTTAGAAGCTTTCTATGCGACATTTCTATCATATTTAATAACGGCACTCGTAAAACATGTTTTTCAACGCAGTTACGAGCGCACATGTTCCATGTTTAACGCACGCAAGCGCACATGTTTCAAAATACTGATTTTCGGTATTTTGAAGTACCGAAAATTGGAGTGCGGAGTTCCTCGGCAAACGTGGCGGCGCTGGCGGCGCTCGGCACATGCAGCACTGAGGGTGATCGGTGAGTTGAGGAATCGGACGAAGTTCTCTTTTTGATGTGCCCAATGACCGCTTCAGACTTCCAAAATGAAATTGTCAGACGGTAAAAACAACTTGTTTTGGTGCCTGCGTACCGTAGTTTCGGTTGTGACTCCGCCGGTGCAGCCTTTATACGCAGAACCGGCGCGACGTGGCCCCTCACGTCGCTCACAAATGTTGCCAGCGTGTTCTCGTTGACCTCACACCGTTTCAAAGAATGTGAAAATAGCTGAAAGGGCCCTAAAATTACTTCAAACTCGAAAGTGAAGCGTCGTCTGCTCACAGCGATAGGCAGCAGGCACGGAGAAGAGCGTTTGATCGCGGGACGCGGGCGAACACGACACTTCGGGTCGGCATGGTTCGGAGGCGTGAGAGAAACTCGTGTTGCAGGACGACTCAATCTTTGACGTCACCACACGGTCGCGGATAGCGCGGGAACTTTAAATACGGCTTTGGGAAATCGTTTTTTTACTTCACAAATACTGAGTTCCCAAGTTACTAATTTTGAGGATAATGCCCAGGCATTGTTCACAATCGTTCCGGATAATAATAATAATAATAATAATAATAATAATTATATATATATATAAATATAAATATATATATATATATATATATATATATATATATATATATATATATATATATATATATATCGGGTTTCTTTAGTCTTTCAGATTTGTTTTAAAAAAGCCGTGAAAGCTACACTTATGTTGTTTGTGCAGGTGGGTTATACGGCCAGGCGGACATTATATGGGCGGCTAATCTTTGCTATAAGTTGGCTAATTAATTAAAATTCGTTAATTAACTTTTTAATTTGTGAAAATAGACATATGGTTCCAATTACAAACTTGTAGAGCATCATCGAAAACCACTAAATGAACTATTTTTAGAAGGATATAATGTCGGGGCAGCATTTTACGGCGTTCTGTAAAAACGCTCCATTTGGATGCGTTTGTAGATTTGGGTTTCTTATCGGAGCGCATCATTGCGCTCGCGGTCCTGCTCCCTGGTGGTCGCGGCGCGAAGCCACGCCCTCGCCTCCCTCGTAGAACGGAGGGAAGTAGGGCGCACGTGTGTTGCGCGTCTCAGCCACCGGGGAGCAGGACCGCGGGCGCGTAGATGCGCTGTGATAAGAAACCGAAATCTAGAAACGCATCCAAATGTAGCGTTTAAACAGAACGCCGTAAAATGCTGCCCCGGCGTTATATCCTTTTAAGAATAGTTGATTTAGTGGTTTTCGATGATGCTCTACAAGTTTTTAATTGGAACCATATGCCCATTTTCACGAATTAAAACGTTAATTAACGAATTTTATTTAATTACCCGACTTATCACGAAGACTAGCCGCCCACATAAAGTCCGCCTGGCCATATAACCCATCTGCACAAACCGCATAAGTGTAGCTTTCATGGCTTTTTTAAAACAAATCTGAAAGGATAAAAAGCACCCTGTAAATATATATATATAGTATTTTGACCTGTCAGTGCCCCTTTAAGCGTATAGTTTATGAAGAAGCTCCATACTCGTTTTCACCAAAACAAAACAAAAAAAAAGTTTGGCGCATTAATTACATACGTCGCGCGAAGTAGTCCTTACAAGACTTGGTTGTCGGAGGGGAAATAGATGTTTCTGGCGTTTGAAGAGCGGTAAGTCTTGATAAGATAACGTGTATCTAATCTAGAACGCACCTTCGCATATCCTAATTTTCTACATAAAGGCTTAAATTAGTAACGCACCGCGAGGAGCCCGGGCTCCTTTTCATGTACGTTTCTTCGGGGGAACACGAATATAGCTGAAAAGTAGCATAGAGCTTCAAGGAATGTTATAACTTTAAGTTCTTTTTTTTTTTTTTCTTCCTCACATGTGCACTCAAACCCCCTAACCAATAATGAGAACTGACTGACAAAAACGTCAAACTGTCGCAGAGGTTTCCCCCAGTGTCACCCTTTTTCATTACACCCGGGCGGAGGAGCGGGTGCTACGAAATACCAAAGGGGCCCCGGGTGCCACTTGGCCTTGCTACGCCACTGTACTTACCCCGCGCGTCGCTATGCCCAGGTCACGTGACACTCACGCGGCTTTGGATTGGCTTCGACGGCTCGTATAGCGGCCACTGCGATTCATTAAAAAACTAGGACTGTGTATGGCTCGGGAATCCGCTCGGGCCATGCCGAGAGACGCACCGCAGAACACGATACGTATCTTTTGAAACTGTCAATTAAAACGCAAGGTGTTTGCTCCGGCTCGAAAAAAGTGTCAATTGTAATTTATTTTTTTTTTTATCGATTTAAGTGTAGATATATACGTAGATATGCAGTTACGTCTTACAACGAGCGCGACGCGAGCAGGCGGCAACGCCAAGATGCACGCGTATCTCGCTTTGCGGCGTGTACTCTAGTCGAGCTTGAGCGTGTTTGCCGCTTAGAGTGGGTCGGTGATCCACAAACGATGACGTCATGAGCAGGTCTTGTATTCTATGTGATATTGGTTCAGGACGGAGGGGCAGAAATGGCATGCGGGGCACATCAAGGATCTCATTTCGGTCGCCGCTAGAGAGAGAACGAGATTCAATTCGCGCCTCGCGGAGCGAGCAAAGATGGCGATCGTTCACGGTTCGTCTGCTAAAGGGAGCGAAAAAGGCGGTTTGTTTGCTACGAAGCGCCATTCGCAGGAGGAAATAAAACAAACAAAAACACCGTACGCCTTCTCCTAACCGAAGAAGATCGATGGCCGAGTGGGCTAGCACGCACCAGTTCGGAGCACCTGAAGCGAGAGCTCGCACTGCCAAACCCATAGATCCTGCGCTCAATCCTCACCCGCGGGGACTGCTGCGATCTGGATGAGCATCGTTCCGGCGTGCGGTCGTGTATCACTACTGTATGGTGCACGTTAAAGACCCTAGGGAAGCGGTCGTACCGCACTGGCTGAAGTGAGAAGATCTGGGACACCACGCCTATTGGTGCTAACTTCCGACCGTATAAACATGCAAACAACACAAGTACAATATTGCTAAACGAAAAAAAAAACTTTAATCTTCTCTTACGATCCCTGGACCGCGGCGAAGTGATTGTCTGCTATTTCACGTTCGAAGAGCTTCGTTCGCAAATCTCAGGGTGCTCTGCTTTCGTAAACACAAGCTGACATCGACCGGTACGTGAAAAAAAGTACTAAAGAGAAGCACACCAGAGGCTGCGAGACCTCTTTCGCTATTTGTATGAAGGTGAGATGTTGTCACTATAATATTTGTCCGATTGCGAACTCGCGAACTGGTCAGAAATGTCTCATTGGTCGAAGACAACTTTCCGATGGAGGGGGCCGGTCAGGATGGTGACGACCGATGATGGTGTTCGCCCTATAGAAGCTCCTGGGAACTCGAATAAAAAAAAAAAAAACTAAAAGCTGTTCGATCCCGCTTAACGCAATTGGACGTTGGTTGGCTTTACAGCGGCCAGTGTGGCCACGTTTATTACGAAACAAAACAACATGTACTCAACAATGAGTTAAAATCCCAAAATTCAACCTTATTCTTTTGTTCCCAGTCTTCCAAAACCGAATCGAATCCAAACCCCGAGAAGCCTCTCCGCACTCTTTTTGTAGACTTGTAGGGGCCTCCTTTCCCCTCAGGGAACAACCAACCTCTTCAAATTCCACCACTTTCACGTGGTACACTGTTACCCAATGGTCGGCGAGCTCTCAGCCTGGCGCTCCAACCGCCAAAACCAAATTCCTTCTAGAGTCATTGCCTGCATTTTTCCCAGTCTGCCTGGTGCCAACAGCTGAATTATTACATCGGGAAAAAAAAACCAACAATTTGACACTAAGCGGCGAAAACTTCTATACACAGGCACACTCTGTTAAAAGCCGCAAGCAGCTCCAAGCGCGGGCTCTCCCAGGGATCCATGTCCGTGCAGTCTCCCGAAACCCGAGACGTCTCTGAACGACCGCGGGGGAAGTGCTCCCACTTCGCGGCCGCTATGCGCCCTGCAAATGCTCCCTCCAAAACGCCGACACCAACATCGAAAGATTAAAAAAAAAAAAAAAATTCCGACGCAACAATAGAGAGATAAACTTTTCTAAAAACAAACCTTACTTATTACAAACAAAATCCTTCGTTACTTAACAGTCGATTACGCTCAAGCTGTAGCGCCACGAACCGTCAGCAGTCGACAATGTTCTCGCTTTCACCTTGACCGAAATCGGACCCCCAGGCACGTTAAGCTCTTAAGCGGGAGATTCGAATGGACTTCAAAATTTCTTATTGTCGCCATGTGGCAACAGGTTCTATGGTATCGGAGGGTCGAACCGTGGCGCCCCTAGCGGCTAAGTTGGGAACTAAAGCCATGGGGACAACAGCATTAAACATTTGTTAACCTTTCCGCTGCTGTGCTCGACAAACGCAGTCGAACGCCGCATCAGCGTTCAGCTGGACTCGTGTTTTCAATAAGTGAAGCAACAATCGAACGCGACTCGCATCCGAATGCTGACGCGCCTCTCGTGTCACATGCGTGTTTTGTCACGCAGGTGACAAAACAAATCCAGTCCTCGAACCTTATGTTGACTAAACACCGAACTCTGTGAAAAACAAGCTGAACAAAACGCCCCCTACTGTTCGATATCCTCTACAGTATCATGCCGGAGGGGATTGCTGAAATAAAGGTAATTATGCAGGCTAGCTAGTGAATGGTCATACTTATAAAACCCCGAGACAAGAAAAAAACATACAAAAAGAAGTAAAAAATAAACATATTTACAAATCTCTGTAATGCGAAACTAAAGCGCAGCTCTTGAGGAGGGGGAGGGCAGGGTACGGAGGGGAGGGTATGCCCCTCCTCCTCCCCTTCTCAACCTCATCCTCCCCTCCTTTCTTCCTCACCCTCCTTCGCTCCACCTCCTCCGCTCCGCTGACCAAAGGTTCGCTGAGCGTTAGGACGGGAGGACGAGGAGCAGAGGAGGAAGGGAGGAGGAAAGGGTATGGAGGGGAAGGTATGCCTCTCCTCCTCCTCCCATCCTCCTCTGCTCCTCGTCCTCTCTTCCTTTCATCCTCCTCCACTCCTCGTCCTCCCTTCCTTTCATCCTCCTCCACTCCTCTTCCTCCCCTCCCCTCATCCTCTTCCAACCGATCCTCCCCCTCAACTCCTCCTCCGCTCCCCTCCTCCTCCTTCTTTCCTCCTCCTCCTCCTCCGTACCTTCATTTCATCCTTCGCACGTGACGTCAATTTTCCTGCTAAATCTAGCAAAGAAACTGAATTTGTTCATAGGTGACATGACACCAAGCCATGTGACGTCATTTTCCCCGCTAAATTTAGGGAAAATATGAATTGGTGTCGAGGCCACGCGATGTCAATTTCCCCGCTAAATCTAGTGGGGAAACTGAATAGGTTTTGAGGTCACGTGACGTCAATTTTCCCGCTAAATCTAGCAGAGAAACTGAATTTGTTAATAGGTGACATCACACCAAATCATATGACGTCACTTTTCTGAATTGATGTTGAGGTCACGTGACGTCAATTTCCCTGCTAAATCTAACGGAGAAACTGAATCTGTTCATAGGTGACGTGACACACAGTCATGTGACGTCATTTTCCCCGTTAAATATAGCGGGGAATTGAATTGGTGGTGAGGTCACGTGATGTCAATTTTCCCGCTAAATTTAGCGTGGTTATGTCGTCGGCCGATGCTCATAACTGAATATGAGCATCGGCTCATATTCGATTATGACAGGTAAAACAGGCTATTTAGAGGGAAGAGGAACGGGCGATAAGAGCAGTCGTCTGGTCGCGGCCAAAATAGCGGCGGCGTATTTGTCAAAACAACTTCAACGCTGAAAAAAAAACAACAAAAAAACGACGTAAGCCAAGATTTATACTACCCGAATATGCACTGCCGGTATTACTGTTTTGTTTTTGGCGCTGTCACACGCCATCTTTTCTAATATCGGAGACACTAAAAAAGCAACTCTCTGAAAAATCCGTCCTGTGCAAGGAAACAAAAAAAAAAAAAAAGAAAAACGGCGTGGGAGATTTGCCAAAAAGGCAGCTGACGCCGCGAGTATGAGAGCAGCTGCGTATCTTAAAACAACTGCTCTTTTTTTTTTTGCCTGTTTTGAATTATTTTGTGGGTAACTATAACCATAAATTGAGAGCGGCTTTAAGATGCATCTCCACGCCGACCAATTCCGAAGCACTCCACGTGTCTTCGGTTAGAAACGCGGAACGCGGTAAAGGTGTTGCTAAAAGTCCTTGGACATTTTGCAACACCGTTTCCATTTTTCGAGTACCGCACTACAGGAACTTTTGAAGAACGCTTTTAAGTGCGTGCCCCGCGATCCTGGTATCACTTGGGCGCCTTCTTAAAAGCATGCTTCAATGTCTACAGTGGTGCGGTACATATGCGGAACGCTGTAACGGTTTGCTAAAAGCCTCTAACATTGTCACGGACGATGGCGAAGAGACGATGAATAATGAACTGAAATGAACGTTTAATGGGGCGAACTTTCGCCCGAAAGAAACGAACAACCAAAAAGGTTAAATAAAGATAAGTTTACAAAGCGTCGCGGGCTTCGGAGTCGGAGGAAACGCAGAGTCGAGCGCTAGCGAAAGAGTGTTTCGCCTTCGGTATACAGTCCGAGAGAGTCGGCAAGGCCGCGCTCGGCTCCTTATATACTACTCTCGGTAAACATAATGTAAATGCATGAGAGCTTTCAGGCGCAGTGCGATAGGCTAAGAGACGCTGGGTTTCCGCGTGTTTTTCTGTTTGACGTTGCCGGCACCCTCGTTAAAAATGTAAAAGGGACCTGTCCCGCTAAGAAAGTGATGGAAAGGCGAAGGAGGACGGTCGTCATCCCACACCTGCACAAGGTCTCTCATCATTTAAAGAAAGTAGGAAGTCGGTACAACGTCCCTGTTGTGTTTTCCGCCCGTCAGAAGTTGAGCAAGATATGTGCGAGGGTAAGGGCTAAGGCAGTAAGGGGGGGGGGGGGGGGGGGCTGTCAAAGAGTACGTGTACAAAAAAACACACAAAGCCGTTTGTGAGCTGTGTTTCCGAAGTGGTACACAAGCTCCCCCTCTCATGTGGTAAAGTGCATAATGGACAGACGGAGAGGTGTTTAAATGATAGGCTCAGGGAGCACAACTATAATTAGCCTACAACCAACTAGCCCAGCTTTCAACTTTGGTACTACTTCTCGGCCTCTCGTAGATGCGGCCTAGAATGTTCGGGAGTGAGCTAGCGCGAGACTGACTGTGCAAGGTCATGTTGGCCTCCTTATCTTTTACGTTCGGGGTAAGAATATAAACGCGAATCTTCAAGATGTACGGTGAAGCGTTCCTTCTCGGCCATGCGCGTGGCAATATAAGTGTCTAAAATAACACAAGAAAAATATAAACTGATTTTAGCGTTAGCATTAGTATTCACGGGAGAAAAAAGCTAACGGCATCCGTCTGTGGACAAAACAGTGGAAAGGGAAGCGCGTCGCGTAGAGAGGGGAGAGAGGGAGGTGACGTCACGGGGTGGAAGCCAACGGGCGCACGGATGCAGGGGCGAGTCTGAACTTGCAGGTGTGCGGAGCGAGCAGGCCTCGGTTTGTTCTACAATTGGAGTGTGAAGCAAGTACTAGCGCTGGTACAAGTAGGCGGCAAAAGAAGGCGGATTGTGAACGAGGGAGATGGGCTGCCGAAACCGGTGCACAACGAAAGCGGCGGATGCCGCTGCTAAACGTGCAACGACATTCCCCAAGGCTGGAAGAAATTCAAGGAAGATCCATTGGTGGATCCTTAAGGATTGCATTAGCATGACCTCTAGGGAAACGCGACACACGTACCCCCTTTGAAAAACGCTAACACTGACCCCGTAACAAAACCAAAAAGAGGCAGCAAAAAAAAAAAAAAAGAGAGGAAACAAAAGAGAAAGCCAAAACAGAAAAGTGAAGGGGTCAGTGTTAGCGTTTCCCGAAGGGGGACATGTTTTGAGTTGACCAAACCCTAGTGAAAAAGATGTTTACCGGAATTTCATTTCGAGTAAAAAAATATTTTACTGGATTATGGAACTCTTTTCACTTCCAATCAAGGCAGAATTTACCAAAAGTCACCGGAATTTTATTTCCAGTAAAAAATCTAGTTTACTGGATTCTGGGATGCTTTTCACTTTTGGTAAAGCCGGAATTTACCGGAAGTCATCGGATTTGCCTGGATTCACCAGAAATTACCGGAAATCACCGGATTTGCCGCAATTTACCGTGTGTTTTTTTTTTTTTTTTCGGACGTCAACGGAAGGCACTTAGGAAGAAACCTGTGAATCGTGGGTGGTGTATGTTTACCAGAGGCTCGACAATTCGGTAACAATTAAAACGGTTAGCCCATATAGACCTGAGAGTTCCATGTCTTTATTTCACAGGGTCCATACCAGTGAAACAATTTGCACAGCTGTAGACAAAAGCAATCAGACCAAATCAAAACAACCGAGTTTTTTGTCGCAAAAAAAAATATTTCAAGGTACTCACAATGCCGCTGGGTAAGCTCATAGATGTATGGTAGTTCAACTAATAAAACCGAGCAGGTGCACCCCACACACACACGCACACACACACACACACACACACACACACACACACGCGCGCACGCACACACACACTGTCAGTAGCACGTTTAGCGAAAATCTCGAACGCTCGCCTAACATCCGCCGCTGTTGAGAAATCATGAGCACAGTCACGGTGTCGTTCCTGATGCCGTCGCCGCGGGTGCACATACACACTGTCAGTAGCACGCTTAGTGAAAACCACGAACGCGCACAACGCACCCAGCTGCTCTGGACGATACAGATCGCACACATGAAACAGGAAGCCAACACTGAGCGTCCGTTCATTGCCGTTGCTGGTTGACGGACAAAGCAACCGGTTTCCTTTAAAATAGACAACAAAACGACCCCCTCACATTTTCCCCGCGAACCCAATGCGAGGGAGAGAGGGTGTGTGAAGACTCATCTTTGCTGCGTTCTAGGCACCAGAATTACACACCCAGTTTCCGGCTCGTCTCGGCTTCCCCCTCCCCTCGCGTCGACTTCGAGTGAAATTCAGTAAACGGGGAAACGAGACACTTGTTTCCGGGAAAATTTCCAGCAAAGCCGGGTTGTCTGGTAAACGAAATTGGCTGCCGGTGAAAATCCAGCGAAATCTGGTAACGGAGAGTAGCTGCCGGCAAATATTCTAGCAAAGACTGGTAAACTACGCTCGTTTTGGATGAAAACGGGTGAAACTTGACCAGTCACTGGAAGTTCACCGGATGTCACTGAAAGCTTTTGCCGGATTTTTCAATAGGGAAGGGTCATGCTAACGCATTCCCTGAGGATCCACCAATGTATCTTCCTTTATTTCTTTCCGGCCTTGGTATCTTGTTGTAGATTTCGGAGTTATATAGACCTCCCGCGCTGAAGCTTCGAAGAAACTGTAGCCCCCTCTCTTTGGGTAGTACAGGACCGTCTGATTGGTCCTTGCACAACTTGTAGCGAGCTCAATGAACTTTGTTTTTTTTTTTTTGAAGTGCTGGAGAACCTAAAGACACTTTTCGACGTCCGAATTTGGCTTCATTTCCACTGCAAAACAATCGAAAGTGCAGAACTTATGCATCCATCGCTAGGGTAACGCGTCTCCTATCGCTGCGTGTGCGACGTCAGAATATCTGGCGTCGCGATTAGAGGGCCTTCATACGCACACTCGCTTTTGCTTGAGTGGTCCAAGGCTATGTGCTCGAGCGGAGTCACACCGCATTGTGGACACTTCAAAAAGCATAAAACGAAAACGATTGGGTGGAAAAAATGGCCGAGACGTCACCACTCAAGCAAAAGCGCGTGTGTATATGAGGACACTCTATAATCGCAACTTTTCTCTTACCTTTTTTTTTTTTTTACAGCGGAGCTGTTAAGGGTTAGTTTCCCCAGGATCGTGTCCCCCGCCAAGAAATGAAGACACCGAACTCTGGACACCTACCGCCATCTATGAGCGACGGCGGCAAAGCCAGGTATCTGGTTGCCGCCGTCGCTCATAGATGGCGGCAGCCTTCCCACTCTAGCTTGCCGACTTGCGGCCTGCCATTACTTTCCATTGTACAGCTCCGCTGGTCTTCCTTCTTCACCAGAGTGGAATGGCTGAAAGTTTTTTAAACGCTTTTAACGGCGTTTTTTTTTCTTTTTTTTTTTTGCTTGCGTTTTAATATTTTAATTGCGTGGGAATACTTAAAGGCCGACGTACACTTAGCGCTTTCCACTTTTGCCTGCCTCCTCCTTTCCTAGATCCTCTCCACTTGTTACCTTGCCCCAACTTGGCTCCCCTCCCAGCATAGGAGATGGGGAGCGCAAAGCGGAACCGAGATTGTACGCCGGCCTTTAATACCATTACCCGTAACCAGATTTACCACACTATTTGCAACAATTCAATTGTATGACGCAACGCCACTGCGGTGGAGCTGCTCTCAGCACTGCACATGCGTAGACGCTTCATTTCACGCAAATATGCTCTCTGCGCACGCGCAATGCCCACCCCATGGTGTAGGCAAGCGCGGGCTTGTTTGTAAACACAGAGCTTTGGTGTATATATACTCTCGGAAACCCTTCTTTAGCTATGGTTCAAAACATTAGGAGGTATTCACTGGTCGCCATATTAGAGGTCACTGTTTAGAGCGCATGCTCAGAACGAGCTCGCATTAATAGCTGCCAAGACCGGCAATCTTGGTGGTGCGGAATGCACGTGGCGAAAGAACTGTGGAAGCTCGCCGTCAGCACGCGCTCCGCAGCCGAGCACACAGCTATGGCCGCCAGTGAATACTCCCTATAGGAGCGCACGTTCGCATGCGCATCTTGAAGAAACATGCTCTGAACATGCTCGGGGCGCGGATACTTTTGTTATCTCGTCTGCAACGAACAGCATGTTTTTGTACGGTGTACTGCGTGGGTCAAAGGTATTGATGTCCGTTTGAAGGGACGCCATAAATCGGGTTCTTAAAGGAGCTGTGCAACAATTTTAACGTTGAAAGAATTGGCGTTTTCTACTTTTGACATGGTTCACCTTGTCACAAAGAACAGAAAACACACCTCCTTCTTTCGAAATGTTGCGATTCCGCCGCGTAATCGCGAAGCAAAAATTAGAATATTCCTCGACCTGCAGCCGCGAGCGGCGGCCATGAGAAACAGAAGGCATGACGTCAATGGGGAATCTTGTAGAAAGATAGCAAGTTGTGCGAATACCTGCTCGATAAAAGGTAACTTTTCTATAAATCTTGTCGTTCCAACATGAACATAAATGCGTCAAAAACCTGGTATCATCGAAAAAACTTGTATTATACGGAGTTTCAGTGGCGCCATCTATCCTAGGTCCACAAAACCGTCAGCAGCGGAACAGCCGCCAGAAGCCGGAGGGGGAGGGAGGACAGGGCCGGACGGGTATGGCCAGACCCGGATGAGACGTTCCTCCTTTCACCATATTGTTCGCGCTGCGCCCACCAGCACGTGGTCACGCGGTCGCGAGCGGATGAGTTCTCGCTGCGTACTGATGGCTCTAAAGAGAGAGCTTCACCGGAACCCCGCGCCTTCCCCATTGACGTCACAGCGCACGTGACTCGGAAGTTAGTGAAGGAGTTGAGAGGCGCCGAAAACCTCAATCTTTGTCCATTTTTAAAATAAAAACTACGACATGCAGGCAAAAGTGGTTTTTTGTTCTTTACTCAGAAAGGTCGAGACACCAACTCCCAAATTATTTAAGCAAATCACTATAACTGTTGCACAGCTCCTTTAACGTATCGCGCTAGGATTTACTACAGAGGTGCCTAAAGTTAGTGGAAGCTGTCGCTAAAATTGTGGAAAGATTGGCTTACCCAAGTAAATAAAAAAAAAAACATCTCTTCCATATACTTTGCATGTACGCTAAAAAAAAAGGTACGTGTAACTCTGGCGCTCTTTTGGGCCAAATGAAGTGAAGGATAGGAAAGGCAATTCTATTTTCTTTTCATTTCACAAATTTTTCAGTCGTTGTAAACGCCAGAACAGCCCACAACGATTTTCTGGTGATTTTGAGATAAAAGGCTTAGCGATAATTTTTCCCGTCGACAAATCCATTTTTTATTTTCTTTCTTTTGACTCCGGATGTTTCGAGTATTCATACTCTCAATTCATAAATGCACCAGCTTCGATCCCCTCTGCAGTAAATCCCAACGTGATAAGTTAAGAAACCGATTTATGAGGTCCCTTCAAACCGCCGTCGAACCATTTGACCCACGCCATATACGAGCGGTGCGGCTTTGCTCGGGGATAGCAGACGCGCAGAAACAAGGAGCCCCATGGCGACGCACTTTTGGTGTTGCCTGACTGGCGACGTCGGATTCGTCGGCTGCAGTCGGACTAAAAGTAAAACGGAGTATGCTCGTGTCTCCCAGGACGAGATGGGTTTCCAGCTTAGCTGACGCAATCACCCGCATATTCCTGCATCCGTCACATACCCTTCGGTTTATTTGATCCAACCAACCGGGATGGATATCCAACATGTGCGTCGTCCGCCCTCATTTCCTCTTTGTAAATACTAAGCGTTCCGTATCATCGAGGTACACACGATTCGGGGAACGGTCTACGCATTTAGGGAGCAGACCGCGTGTATATGTCGTAAGCAGTTCTGAGCTTCCAACATCTGCATCTCAGGGACGCATCGGCACGAGCCAGGCGGTTCTAGCGAAAAAGCAATAAACGCCGGGGGCGTCCGTTTGCATCAGTGGTTGGTTTCGGGTGGCATCATCCCAAG
This sequence comes from Ixodes persulcatus, assembly GCA_013358835.2. Taxonomy (NCBI): domain Eukaryota; kingdom Metazoa; phylum Arthropoda; class Arachnida; order Ixodida; family Ixodidae; genus Ixodes; species Ixodes persulcatus. The sequence goes on along the minus strand of JABSTQ010009689.1, from coordinate 16,222 downwards.
ACACAACGAAGAAACGGGATTTTTTTTTTTCCTTTTCACTGAGTGTTTTGTAAGAACTGCGAACCAGGGCCGCGTGACTCACTTCTCAGAGTCCATCAAAGAGAATTGGCAATCTGTCCTCGGCGCGCCAAAGGCGCAGAGAGAAATCCAATATCAGACGGTCGCAGTCCAATTCCGTCCAAGCACCGTAAGGTGCTTTGGTGCCCACCTGCCCACTTCCGAACAAACCACAAGCAAACAGAAGTGAAACCCGGTTTCTTTCCACATCCCCATTCACCTACTGCTATTGACGGCATCAAATAGAAAGCTACATTTCATTTTATGGCCTTTGAAGCGTAGCGAACGCTAATGGCGACGCCAGCGAAACCGGCGCTGCGTAGCGGCAACGCTGAGAAGCACAGAAGAGGAGGCCGTTCGGACTCTGTTGTCTGCTATCGCTGCTTGGACCTCGTAGGCAGCATAGAAACAAACATCGTTTCCAGTAATTATTTTTATGCTTCCGCCGTGTCATTCCTACGCACTGACTAAAATAAGGTTTCTACCGTCGAAACATCGCTTGTAACACCGATTTTACGCTGCATATGTAACACCGATTTTACGCGGCAGTTCAAGAAATTTATGGTGGTTCGCGTGCTGAACGACGAAAACCACCTACTTTTGTCCGCCATTTTGCCTGACCAGCGCGCCTCCTATAGTTCGCCGGAGTCGCGAATACCAGCCCTCCAGTGCCACCTAGAAGACAAGGACGGGTCATTACGTCATCGTTAGTAGAATCCCCGACCTGCCCCAAGCGTCGAACACGCGGAAGTTCGCCAATAATCACCACAAGGCGGCAGACGCTTCCTAGATATGGCTATGACTTGGCGTCGCAGCGTGCCTGTGTCGCGCTATTTGCAAGGCGCTGCAAGACGCATTGGCGACGATACTGACGCATGCTATATAAGCCACTTTGTGGATCCGCTAAAATGTTAACTAAATGTTAAGAAAACAAAAACATTGGCTAGGTGGCGCAAGTTACCGCCCGATTCAAAGGGTTTAGACTCATCCATCCATCTATACATCCAAAGTCGCAAGCCTTGTTTTCTAGATGGTATTGCGCCATCCCGGCCAATCAAGCGCCGAGGGGCGTATACAACACGACTGTATTGGGCAGGAGATCGAACTATAGGGGGCGCTTTATCGAGCTTGTTGTCCCCACAGCCCGGTGTTTACCAACACAGCATAACAAAGAAATTGAACCTGGCCGAGCACGGTCTGGGCACGAGCGCTTCGCTCTGACCAGTGCTTTGGTCGCACGAGGAGTGGCCTTCGAATCGTCATCTTCGATTTCTCGGATCAAAAACAAACAAGAAAATACGGTTTGTTGTCCCCACAGCTGAAGCGCACCGCTAGAGGCGTGACTGTTCGATCTCCTCCCCAATAGGCTCCCTACACAGGAACACTTGACTGGGACGGCTCGTAGCGCCATCTACGGTCCAACGTATAGTGTGAGACGGTGTGAGAGTTTTGAGGACCCTTGGTTTCAAACAAGAAGGCTCGCGCGTTTAGGATGCACTGTTCGCTCAGACTGGACAAGTAAAGCGATGATCTTGCGCCAAGTGCCCTCCGGGAGCGAGTGTGCCCAAGTCACTATACGTGGTCACGTATAGACCCTTTTCATGGCAAACGCCACCAGGCGGTGCTCCAGTCTTTGACGTCCCAGAGAACTTCCGGTTCATAAAAAGAATGAACAAAGCCCACCTTAATACCGCTGCTTGAAATTTCGATGAAACGTTTAACCACCAATTCTCAAGGTGAACGCCAGGAGAACGAAGAACCACGAGATCTGTTAAACATTTTCGAATATCCTTGTAAACCAAATTCTCTCCTTTAAGACGTTAAATTGTCCAGCCGAGGGCCCTCGTTAAATCTCCAACTTTGATGTACGTGTAGCATTTATGCTTTCTAGCACTGGTGAAATAAGCAGGCTCGACAGGCTCGCAAGCACGAAACGACCGGAAGTCGCTTGGGACGCAGGAGGCAGCTCATGTTTGTAAACAGCAAAAGGGTCTATAGTGTCATGGCCGGTGAACGTGAGCTGTCATCTTAGAGCCTCGTTAAAGGCAGGCTTGTGCGGTACTCACTACAAGCACTCAAATTACTTGTGATGATAACGTTTTGGAGTAATTTTGTAATTATTTGAATACATATATTAGGAAGCAATCGCAAGAGTAAATGCAAAGGTGCACCTTTGCATTTAATTGCAATATAATCATAACCTTAAATTGCAAGCTTCACCCTTGTTGGTGCTAGACTGGTGGCAGCTAATGAAACCCGTTTGATCTACTGGTGTCTAACCCCTGGTTAGCTTAGTTGGTAGAGCGCTCCACTGGAAATGGAAAGGTCCCGGGTTCGATACCCGGACCAGGCAGATTTTTTTCGGTCGCGCACCAGTCACCTAGCTGTGTTTGGAGATTTGTATTTGTCCTTTGTTCCTCTTGTTCCCCTTCTCCAGGGATTATTTTCGTCATTCATGTCCAGCTCGCTTGCACCTTTGCATTTAATTGCATTATAATCATAACCTTAAATTGCAATCTTCTCCCTTGTTGGTTAGATCGGTGGCAGCTGATAAAACCCATTTGCTCTACTGACGTCTAGCCCCTGGTTAGCTCAGTTGGTAGCGCGCTCCATTGGAAATGGAGAGGTCCCGGGTTCGATACCCGGACCAGGCGGATTTTTTCGGTCGCGCACTTGTCACCTTGCTATGTTTGGAGATTTGTGTTTGTCCTTTGTCCCTCTTGTTCCCCTTACCCAGGAATTATTTCCGTCATTCATGTCCAGCTCGCTTGCATCTTTGCATTTAATTGCATTATAACCATATTTCATAGCGGGTGAGCAGTAGCATATGTAGTTTCCAAATGTCAACAAAAATTACAGGCCAGACAGATGAGCTCGTAAACCTTCACAATATCGAAACAGAGAAACACTGAAAGTTTTTACTTCTTAGGTCAAGAACCAGGCGAGGAGCAGAAGGTGAAAAGGAATTTCAAGGCACAGGGTCCTTGGGGTTACAACCGCTGCGAAGTCACCTAAGCAGTGTGGAAGTTGTTAGCTGTGCTGGGGCTCACGTTTCGTAATTACGCACTGTGCCTGTCGTCTGCACTCGTCACTATCTCGAGGTCGCAAGAAATATATTGGCAGGTTAGCACTGAGAATCAGTCAAGCAGCACCAAAAGAGGACCTGGAAGGGTACATGAGCTGATCCAGTTTTGACGGCAGGGAAGCCCGAGCCAAGCTGGGCTTTGAGTGAAGCCTCAGCAGGATGCACGAAGGGGGACCAGAGAGGACTGTTGAGTAGCAGGGACCACAAGTCTTTCCTCCAAATGGGCTTCAATCTCTTTCTATGGTCCCGGGTGTTGCTTCGGGCATCGTGAAATGACAGCCCCGTCACGTTCTTGCTCACAGGTACCACGACAAGCTTCAGAAACAACACAAAGAATGCAAGAACGCACAGAGGCTTATTCTCGACGTAAACGTCGTTCACCTTTTTCTGTCTTGTATGAGGAAGCGACGCACACGTGGTGATAGCTGGCAACCGGCGATTGGACAGGCATTATCACTATACAGGGGGCTATGGACAAGCCCTCGGAGCCCTACAATCATCAACAGCAAGCAGAGAAAGAATACATACAAAAACAAACCTTCCCACTAGAACAAATAAGTTTTAAAAAGTTAGAAAAACGCACAAACGCAACACAGCATCGTATATTTTCCAAACTTATGTATAAAAATAGATAAATGTAGAACCTTTGGTATTTAGATATTATGTCGCCTATATCAACGCTATGGATACATATGGTATTTTATATATGTGGTAAAGTAAAATTGAATAGTTGAAAGACATACTTTGTTCGCTGAGCGACCATCATTTCTCTGCTTTAGGGGTAGGGTAGGCTGGTGATTTTACCCTCAGCGATGGGAGGCTTTACAAAAATACTTAGACCCATTTTGTTCGCTTACTAATACTAATACTAATAGAAATACAAATAATCTTACGATTTTTTTGCAGTGAGTACGCACTCTCGATTCCAAGGCCCTTCACGGTCCGCTACAACCCGTACACCCAGAACGTCGAGATCGTGGACACCAACATCCAGGTTCAAAACTTGGCCTGCGACATTCAGTGTGAGTGCATCGATGGCCCTCGGCTACGAAATTCACTTCCTTGTATACGAAGAGAAGTTGAGGGAGAGGAGAAAATGAGGGCGCGCGGTGGCGTCAGAACACCAAGCTCTGATTAGAAGATTAGTGGGTAAACGCAAGGCTAGCTCCCTTCGTGTCTGTCCACTCTCTCCCTCCAATCAGAGTGAACAAGAGTGTCGTCTGATCCTCGCACAAGGTTTCGCGTTCGAACGCCAGACGCCGGCGTTCGGCGTTCGAACGCGTTCGAGCATGAGTAGAGACAAAGAAAGCTGGTCTTCGTGTCTACCCTCTATCCTTCCAATCAGAGCACGGCCTTCTGACATCACCGTGCGCTCTCATCTTCCTTTGTTTTCCCCAGTTACTCTCCGTATAGCAGAAAAACCACTTTGTCTGTGGCCGACCACAAAGAAGCGCTGCAGATCCCCGTGTCTCCCAGAGCCACCAGACGATACGCCAAACAGCGCGATTATGATCTAGAAACAAATCCAGTTGCCGTATTTCTTCTAATAAGAGCGGTGATAGGCTGAACGCAGTGATCCACACCATAGTCCGAGAGTACAATCACCTCGGGGCGGGGCTTATTGTGTTCGCGCTTCTTGCCTCCTGATTGGTTCTCCGTTGTTCTTATATCTGCTAATGCCGCAGTCTGATTGGCTCTGGGGCAATAATGAGATGCTCGACACTCGCCACGTCCTGCGTTTTGTAACATGTCGGTGAGTATAAACGTGTAGACCGACAATAAAACGCGAACAACGTTCAACGTCAAATCTGCTTACTAATCATAATGCCGAAAACGTTTGAACCTCTCTAGCAATCAGACTTGTACGATACTCATTACAAACATGCCATACAAAATACTTGTAATTTCGGTTACTTTTTGGAGTAATTCTATAATAATTTGAATGCATTTATTAGGAAGTAATCGCGAGAGTAATCTGACTACTTTTGGAAGACCTAAAATTACTTGTAACGCTTCCTATTCTTTTACTCCCCTTTCCAATGGCGTCCTTTGTTTCTATAAGTTTCCTACCACGAAATACCAGAACTACGTCTTCAAGAGGAGGATATGGGGTACCAAAATGTTTAGATGAAGATAAGCCGTATATAGTTTAACGATTATAATATAATAATGGACAGTACGAAAGACCCGTTTTCAAACCGGGTGAAAAAATACGTCGTTTTAAAATTCTGAAGGGATTAAAAAAGTAACTGTTACTTTCTCAGGTAAAGACCAGCTACCAATCAAGTAATCTAATTGAATGCTTTTTTACCAAGACTGATTCTTATTGTAGTCGATTACATTCCTCGAGTAATGTGAACAAGACTACTAAAACACCTACACACGAAAGAAAAAAAAAAAAACTAAATTACCATGTTCAGAGTTTTACCGTCCATCACATTCACTTTTATATACTTACTACCCGTGCTTCGAGCGGACCTATCATGCAAGAGTTATGAAATTGTCGCGTTCATGGCCGAGAAGGAACGCTGCTCCATACTTCTAAAAACTTTGCGTTTCTCTTACCCCAAATGTTCGACGTTCGAATGTTCGAGGTACCAAATGTAAGAGATAAGGAGGCCAACATGGCCTGGACGAGTCAGTCTCACTCTATCTCGAACAATCTAGACCGAATGTTTGAGATACCGAGGATAATAGAGGAGGAGGCCAGCGTGGCCTCTCCGAGTCAGAGACTCCCAGGCACCATCGCGCTAACCAGCTGTCACGCCGAAAGTCGACGCTCGGTTCTGCCGCCTTCGACGCTCATTTCTGCTTTCTTGACACTCGTTCTTTCTTTTGTTTGTTGCAAAAATACGCCGATTTATCCTGTATTTTTAATTTTACACTTCTCGATCCGTTGCCATATGCGACACTATGTTTGCCCGCTCAATTCACGATACATAAAGTTCTTTTTTTTTAGCACAATAATTAGTTAATATTACGACTTCCAGGATCAACCAATTTGCATATCTTTTGTCATCTTTCGCGCAGATTCGGCAGATTCTACTTGCGCGCTTTGCTCCTCTGACCCTTGCACCAGCTGCACGCTCATTTGCTTTTCGCGTCTCTTTACAGCTGACATGACTTTGCTGACCGATGCCCTCAAGAAGATCTAGGATTCTCCAAGATATCTCGAGCTCGTTTGATGCAGTGTGATGTATATATACGTTATATGTCTTCTACCTCCAATTCAAATCAGTCCGGCCATACCACGACTACCACAGGAGAAGAAATTCCAACCCTCGAACTTTGTACCTATGGTTTCAATAAAAAAAAATCAATGTGTGGAGTGCTCTGTTGTCTGCTAGCTCCACTCAGGCATTCCCCCCTCCCCCCCCCAAAAAAAAAAAAAATAGCAACAGAAGCAAAGTGTGGGATGTCACCAAAGGTATTTCCAAATCTACAACCTGCCCCCCCCCCCCCAAAAAAAAAAAAAAATACGTTTTCTTTTTTTTTTAAGTTGCGCGTTGCCGAGCGCTTTATCTCCTCCCAAATGTAGTACTAGCGCTTCAAACCACATACCAAAGTCCCAGCACTAACAGTTATCTTATTTAAAAGTTATGTGATTTTCTTAAACTTCCAATGGGAAAATAATGCCCATTTTCTCCCATTTTTGGTAACTTGCGCCATAGAGCTCAATGTATTTGAGAGCTCCGTCGAATTTTGAATAAAATAACATTTACGGCTGGAACCTTGGCATCTGGTTCGTACCGCTAGCGCTACATTTGGGTGGAGGATGAGCGCTCTGCGATGCGTATGGACGTTCGCCACATCCCTAATTCTATACGCATTATAGAATTCTATAATGCGGCAGCTGATCGTCAGAATCATCTGAATCGATGGCACAAAGAAGAACCAAAGCAGAAGCTGCTGCTGTGGTCGGCGCGTATGCCATCCTGCAAGGGTCTAGCCCTGTAGCAGAACGCAACCGCCAAATCCAGAGAACACGAGATGGTTCGCGCGGCTGATGAATCGGCTACGGTAGTATGACGGCGATGAGACGGCGATCCAAAATGGCAACGATTCGAGGGGCGAGCGGAGCCAGCGGATCTGAGCCTACCCGCCTATAGGAAGTATTCACTGGCGGCCATAGCTGTGTGCGCGAATGCTGAGCGCGTGCTGACGGCGAGCTTCCACAGTTCTTTGACAACGTGCATTCCGCGCCATCAAGAGTGCCGGTCTTAGCAGCCTATTGATGTGAGCTCGTTCTGAGCATGCGCACTAAACAGCACCCACAAATATGGCGTCCAGTGAATACTCCCTATACTTCGTTTCAGCTTCGGTCCAGACGCAGCCGATGCTACAAGCGCGAGCATGTGGCCCAGAACAGTGCTTGCACTGCACGAGCGCGCGTGCTTGGCAGGGATAGAGGCAGCGCGCAGGAGAGGAGGCAATTTGTGTTCTTCTGACACGCTTTCCCGGTGTGACAGGATGTTCCCCGAGTGTCGGAGAACAAGTTGGGAAACACGGTTTTCGGACGACAGCAACATGTTTCCGGACTGTTGCTGTTTCCGCAATGTGACAGGGTCCCCGAAAACATGTTTTCCTCGTGTTGAAGGACAAAGTACTCCGACTGTTTCCGCAGTGTGACAGGGCCTTTAATGTGACAGGGCCTTTACTGAGAAGGCGTCAAGCAATCGAGATTTCGGTTGCACGACAAAAGCTCTCCTCTTGGTCAAGAAATTAACGGGATACTGAAGCAAAGAATTTAATGCCCATAATAAGTGGCGCACGTTCTTTCCACGAGCCAGCAGCCGCCCGTGTGCGCGAGCACACGCAACGAAAATGACGTCAAAGATCTCCATTCGCGTTTATGAGGACAGTGAAATGCATGGGCTTCGGGCCAAAGGAGAATAAATACATGCTTTTCATCTCTACAAGTGAAAGCTACGTGCTTGTTAGACCAATTAATCGCGTACCTTTTACACCAGACACCACTGTGTAGATGAAAAACTTGTCTTTATTCTCCTTTGGCCCTAAGCCCATACATTTCACTGCCATCTTAAACGCGAATGGAGGTCTTTGACGTCATTTTTGTTGCGTGTGCTCGCGCACACCGGCGGCTGCTGGCTCGTGGAAAGAACGTGCGCCACTTATTATGGACACTAAAATCCTTGGTTCAGTATCCCTTTAACACGCTGTTTTGCTGCTGGGGCGTACCGGATGCCCTTCGTTGGTTTCACCTAGAAGCACTAAATGAGCTACTCTTAGAGCGTCGGCACTCTGTTCCCCGATATTATTGTGGACGCCGCCATCTTGGTGCTTGTGCAGAGCAGACGTAGCTGCCGATCGTCATGATTCAAAAATGCAACTTCCTCAGCATTGAATTCGGTGTTAGGAAACTCACGTAATATAGCTTTGCTCTGTCGCGTACTCTTTAAAGATTTGTGGAAAACGGAAAAGCGTTTCCTGTTATTTCAGATAAAGCTTCAGATAACTGGCAACCATGATTTTAAGCCCGAAGATGGGCAAGTTTCGTTACTCTGAAGCGTAAGTTATTTAGTGGTACTAGTTTCACCTTAAAGACCGACCAACGGAACCGTTTTCCGCAAGGTAGGAAAATGCCCCTCGGGCCCTTCTCTTTTCACCCTCTCCTAAAAGTCACGTGATGGCAGCGATTTCTTTTCTGTCGGCTTTTCCTGTAGGGATAATCCTCAAAAATCTCAAAATGAGCGGCTGGCTGCGAGCGCGACAACGACCTTCAGACTTCCAGGTGCCTTCCCCTCGGTGACGCGGGCTCGCTCAATCCGCGAAACTGAGGGAGTCAGCGCGACCGAACGCTTTTCTCCATGAGCTCGGTCGGAGGAAATCGAGAGGCCGAGATATGCTGGTGTCGTTCCAGCAGCCGCCCTCTGGCATTGCGCGGCTGCTGGAACCATCCCGGTGTCTTCACAATTAAGGATTGGCTTGCGCAATAAAGGGTTCAGATCATCGATAATCAATTTCTTTCCGAAACATATAAATCAGGTTGCTTTCCCTAACCCCTTCATTACTGTTCGAAACATATATCTCCTCTCGTATGTTGTTCATCCTATTTTGCAGCATTTTGCGTATTTATTTTTCCTTACTTCTGCTTGATGACTGTTTTATAAGTTGATAAAGGCCTTTAAATATTGACGCCGGCTTGCGCGATCAACGCTGTACTGGATTTATCCAATATTGGACAAGATTGGCGTTAGGATGGTAGAGGAAGCAAACCACAATTCTGGCTTCTAATGAAGACGGCGCAGTCGTAAGATAGGTCTTTACTTCTCCCACCTCCACAACGCCCCATCGTTTGCACTATCACAACTTCTCAGTACCCTAGCTGTATACCACATTCTACTCATAGTTACCATAAATGTGGTCCCACAGGCTTTCCCGTTATGAGCGAGACGACTTTTTAATGACCGGCGACTCTCCCGAGTGAGAGTAAACATTATCACCTTCCCACAACAACCACTCTTTTCTCTACCCCCCCCCCCCCTCCCCCGCCTTTCCCGAGTTGGGGAGATATCAGGCAACTCCAGGAAGCAGCCTGCACACAGGGCTTTTTGGCTACTCATTCTCAACACATTCGAACATGGAAGTAAACACATCGCATGAACGACGCCCAGTTTATTCGCAACCTAAATAATGTGGCACTACTGTTGGGACCCAATCATTTTCATCATCAATCACTATGTGTTATGATTTCATGGTGAAAGTGTGTTCGTCGTGATGCCACAGAAGTGATCGATTCAAAGGGAGAAATAGGCCCTCGTATTTATTTTGCGGAAATACTCGCTCCTGTGACGCTCTAGTGCGTAAGGTCAAAGCGCCCGAGGCAGTGCGTAATACTTTACAACTGTCGCTGACGATGAAATATTTGTGGGAAGTGCATAAAATTTCTTACACCATAATGTAGCACCCTCACCAAAAGCATACCTAAACAGAACAAAATGCCGCAATCGAAAAAAAAAATATATATAGCCCCCTTTCTCTCTCTCTTTTTTTTTTTTTTTTTTCTTCTTTCCGCGCCACTACGAAGATTAGCGGCCGAGCAACGAATTTCCGCCAAAAGCCTCGCTTCTTGGAGAAAGGACTCTAGGGTATATGGTGGTGAATCTGTCAAGGAGTTTGTGGAAATAATAGGCGACCATTGAATCTAGCCTTCTGCACAAATCATGCCCGGGATATTTTCATTTTCCTCCCTCGCGCTTAGAAGGTGAGACGCTGGGGGTAAATCATGTGCACTAACATTCTGCGTTTAAGAGAGAGTACCAGATTTATAGTGCATGTTAATTTAGATGTAAATAGTTTAATCACTGTGCACAAACATTTGCGGTCTGGAGAATGGCATGGAAACATGGAAGAAAGCGGCTTGCTGGAAATAGAAGTCTCCATTGCATTGCTCTGATGTGAAAAATTATTACGTATTTTTGTCTTATTTCTCTGCGAAAATAAAAACAGCGTTTAGAAACCGAATACTGTGCGTTTTGAGGCGCCGAAAGGACATAAACAACCGGGACAACCTGAACAATACGAGGCGCCTTGCTTCACTCAGCTTGTCCTGGTTTCTTGATTTTCCGGAGCCTTTCAAAAGTGGATGAAAAATTATGAACCGATTGACCCAACTTGCCGCATTAGAGCAGTTCATTTTCATTACGACAGGCTCTCTTCAAGCGTCTTGCATAGTTCAGCTTGTACTGGTCCGTTTTTATATTCGGTTCCTTTCAAAAAGTGAGCTCTAGCTACTGGACCAACCTACACATTCATAATTTTCGGAAGCGGAGACGTGGAGATGCGACAAAAGGAAAGATTCGCCCGCGTTATGTGAGGCCTATAGAAAAGCGGACCCGAAAGAAGGGCCGAAATCTTCTTCAAGAAACACACAATCTTCTCTACAACTTCTGTCTAACAATTTGATATGAATTCAAGGTATACTTGGACAGCCGGCATTATTCGTTCACGGAATCAAGCGAAACTTTGCATCGGATCAATATACGTCTACGTCCACTCCCATTCGATGATTATCATACTTGGGTAGTAATTCAATTACAGTAATTAAATTACTGTAATTTAATTACTTTTCTTGGTAATTTGTAATTGTAATAATTACTTTCGGCTAAAAGGAATTGTAATTGTAATTTAATTACTTTCTAGCGCCAGTAATTTCACAATTTCAGGCACAATTACAATTACTTTTGCAAAACTTTGAAACGCCAACGCAACCTCCCTGAAAGCCTCAGCGCTCGCAAAGCGGCCTAGCTCTAGGTGAACAACAAGAATAAAGAGACACACTCACAAACACGCACAACATAAATAGTGTCGCAATGTTTGTTGTTTTGTTGCTTACACTGCGAACTGAGCTCAACGGCGCCGTGTAGCGCCGTCTGCTGTGCGAGCAGAAAACAATAGCGTGAACATGCCAAAATATTGAAAGAAAAAAATATTGAGCTTAAGCTTTCATCCGAGGTTGGGAATTTTAATTGTCTATGACGTTCCTTTTCTTTATTTTTTGCCAGTTTTTACGTCCCTCTTCCAGTACTGTCGCATATTTGTGTCTTGTATTATTTTCAAGTTTATTTCCTGTTTTTTTTACTTTGGATATTAATTGCATAAGCGTTTTGGAGACAGACCTCGCACCTGTGAATATTGTCACCAATGATTCGAGAGTCCCGATTCGGTTCTTATGCATTTCTGAGCCATTATAATTTCAACTCAAGGTAAATAATTTGCAATACCATGATGTTTGTATGAGAATGCGGTCGTATTAGCGCTTGTGGACTTTAATTTTATATTAACACTTGTAAAATATTCATATATAACCAATTGTGACATTTTTATTTGCCTGGCTAACAAAAGTTCGTCAACCAAATTGTTTTAGCAATCTGGCGTCTTCCAGGGTTTGAACTAATTTATTATTATTTATTAAAAATATAAGAACGTAGTACTTTATTGCCACAAACTGTCAAGTTCTATCATGAATTTAACAAAATGCATAAAAGGAAAATATACAACACGTGGCATTTATGCAGCAATGCTTAAGCCTCCCCAAACATTGGGGCAAGGCATGAACAAATACGTTTCATTCTATGCAACTCGTTTAGTTATATGGCCCAAGTCGGGTCGCTCTCAGAAATAAGTAATTGTAAAGTAATTGCATTACATTTTAAAAGTAATTTGTAATTGTAATAATTACTTTTCACATAATAGTAATTGTAATTGTAGTTAAACTACTTTTGAAGCAAAGTAATTGTAATTGTAATTAAATTACATTTTGAAAGTAATTTACCCATGTATGATGATTATCATGTTTTCGACTCCGTACACAGGGTGGCTTTCAGCGGTGGGTTTTCAATCTGACTGCCCGCCAGAGCGCGAGCCAGAACGCACTACGGCCGCGGGCCGTTGCGCTCTTCCCCTTCTTCTCCGTATCAATAAACAATCAAATACCCGGGCGGAGCCGTCAATTGTGCTGGTGTCGGGAACCAGTATGTCTAACTTTTGAAATGCAGGCCTGACGCCAAACCCAGAGGCGTCCCGTTCCGTTCGCCCACTTACGTTCTTCCCCGCATTTCTAAACGAATAATGCCGGCGTCCAAGTGTACCTTCACATCAAACTGTTAGACAGAATTATAGAGAAGATTGCGAGTTTCTTGTAAAATATTTCGGCCCTCTTGTATCCGGTCCGCTTTTCTATAGGACTGAAATAATGCGGGCGAATCTTTCCTTTTGTCGCATTTCCACTTCTCCGCTTCCGCAAATTAAGAATGTGGTAATAGTTGGTGCGTGGCTCACTTTTTGAAAGGAACCGACAATAAAAACGAACCAGTACAAGCTTAACTATGCAAGACGCTTGAAGAGACCCTTTCATAATGAAAATGAACTGCTCTAACGTGGTAAGTCGGGTCAGTCGGTTCATAATTTTTCATCCCCTTTTGAAAGGCTCCATGCAGAAAAACAAGAAACCAGGACAAGCTGAGTGACACAAGGCGCCTCGTATCGTTCAGGTTGTCCCGGTTTTTTAAGTCCTTTCCGCGCTCCTCAAAACGCAGTGTTCGGTTTCTAAACGCTGTTTTTATTTTGGTGAACAGAAATAAGACAAAAATACGTAATACTATTTCACACCAGTGCAATGCAATATAGACTTCAATTTCAAGCAAGCTGCATTCCGCCATGCTTCCATCTTATCCTCCAAGCCGCGAATGTTTGTGAACAGTGATTAAACTGTTTAAATGTCAATTGACATGAACTATAAATCTGGCACTCTCTCTTAAAAGCAGCATGTTAGTGCACATAAATTCCCTTAGCGTCTCGCCTTCTAATCGCGTGGAAGGAAAAAGAAAATATCCCGGGTATGATTTGTGCAGAAGGTTAGATTCAATGGTCGCCTCTTATTTCTACAAACTCCCTAACTTATTCACTATTATATACCCTGGAGTCCTTTCTCCAAGAAGTGAGGTTTTTGATGGAAATTCGTTGCTCGGCCGCTATTCTTTGTAGTGGCGCGGGGAAAAAAAAAAAGAAAAAGATAGAGGGAGGAGGGGAAGGGGGCAACAATTTTCGCAGAGTGATTTTTTTTTTTTTGCGATTGCGACAATTTCTTGTGTTTAGGTATGTTTTGGTTTAGGGTGCTACAATATGGTGTAAACAATTGTATGCACTTCCCGCAAATATTTCATCGTCAACGACAGTTGTAAAGTATTACGAACTGCCTCGGGTGTTTTGACCATACGCACCAGAGCGTCACAGGAGCGAGTATTTCCGCAAAATAAATACGAGGACCTATTTCTCCCTTTGAATGAATCACTTCTGTGGCATCACGACGAACATACTTTCACCATGAAATCATAACAAATAATGATTGATGATGAAATTCATTGGGTCCCAACAGAAGAGTCACCTTATTGAGGTTGCAAATGAACTGGGCGTCGTTCATGCGCTGTGTTTACTTCCACGTTCGAATGTGTTCAGAATGAGTAGCCAAAAAGCAGTGTGTGCAAGGTGCTTCCTGAAGTGGCCTGATGTCTTCCTAACTTGGGAAAGTGGGGAGGGGGGGGGGGGGAGGGGAGAGAAAAGAGTGGTTGTTGTGGGAAGGTGATAATATTTATTCTCACCCAGGAGATTCGCCGGTCATTAAAAAGTCGTCTCGCTCATAACGGGAAAGCCTGTGGGGCCACATTTATAGTAACTATGAGTAAAATGTGGTATACAGCTAGGTTACTGAGAAGTTGTGATAGTGCAAACGATGGGGCGTTGTGGAGGCGGGAGAAGCAAAAACCTATCTTACCACTGCGCCGTCTTCATTAGAATCCAGAATTTCCGTTTGCTTCCTCCACCCTCCTAACGCCAATCTCGTCAAATATTGGATAAATCCAGTACAGCGTTGATCGCGCAAGCCCGCGCCAATATTTAACGGCCTTTATCAACTTATAAAACAGTCATCAAGCAGAGGTAAGGAAGAATAAATACGCAAAATGCTGCAAAATAGGATGAACAACATACGAGAGGAGATATAGTTTCGAACAGTAATGAAGGGATTAGGGAAAGCAACCTGATTTATATGTTTCGGAAAGAAATTGATTATCGATGATCTGAACCCTTTATTGCGCAAGCCAATCCTTAATTGTGAAGACACCGGGATGGTTCCAGCAGCCGCGCAATGCCAGAGGGCGGCTGCTGGAACGACACCAGCATATCTCGGCCTCTCGATTTCCTCCGACCGAGCGGCGTCAGGCCTGCAATGCAACTCATAAAAACAAAAAAAACAAAAAAAAAGAGCTTGCGGCCGCGTTGACTTTCTTATGGTGAATTCCACTCGTAGATCCGGAGCGCTTTCCGAAATCCGCGAGGGAGGCAAAATTCCGCTCCGTGGGACCCGCTCCGAATCCACGAGGGGAAGATAAACTCGCCTTTTTGGAGCGACCTCCCCCACACTCCTCCCCATCGCTTCCCCCTCCGCCATTCAAAATGGCCGCTGCTCGAACTTGACAAGCCCACCAACGCCTGAGACGACTGACCTTTCCGACGCAGAACTAACACGCGACACAGGCCGTGCGAAATTATACGTACCACGGCGCTCATGTCACAAATAACGAAGACGTCCGCGCAGTCCGCGTTCGGCACCGTCACATACCTTTCGGCCGCGTCGAAGCGGCGGGGCACGGACAGCGATTGCCAGCGGTGGAGTTCAGATTTCTGATACGACTTTAATAAACACAGAGGTAACAAACCATCACTTGCACGGTCGTTGCCTAATATTTTCTTGCTTTATTGCACGGGAAAACCCTGGCGAAATGCCGTGTAAAAAGGTAAACAATCATTGGCTGCGGAATGAACAGGCCTAACCTTGCGTCTGCCTCCGGCTTTCCTGTCGTTCTTCCTCTCACGATCACAGCTGTCAGCGCTTACGATTTACCACGCTCCACAGTCCCGGCTTTGTATCCCTGATCTACGGGAGGTAGAAGCGTTCGAGCCGTCACAATCCCACGTAAACAACCGATGCACCCAAACAGATCCAACTCGACGACCCGTCCGGCCCGCCGACCTTGCCGACCTCGCGACCTCGCCGCGCATGCGCACTGCCGATTTAGAAGGAAATCACGTGGGGCGCTCTGTCAACATCCGGAGAGATGTGTGAAATCCCGCAGAGCAAGTTCGGCGGAGTTTGAGGCGCTCCGTGGAGCGGGCGTTGCCAGAGATCTACGAGGGGAAGATGACCAGCTCGAGCCAGATCTGCGAGCGGAATATGCGCGCTCCAAATGGCGCGCTTTTGGAGCGCTCGAGATCTGCGAGCGGAATTCACCATTAGTTTCGCGGATTGAGCGAGCCCGCGGAAACGAGGAGAAGGCACCTGGAAGTCTCAAGGTCGGTGTCGCGCTCGCAGCTAGCCGCTCATTTTTCGATTTTGAGGATTATCCCTACAGGAAAAGCCGACACGAAAGAAGCCCCTGGCATCACGTGACTTTTGGGAGAGGGTGAGAAGAGAAGTGCCCGAGGGGCGTTTTCCTACCTTGCGGAAAATGATTCCGTAGGTCGGTCTTCGACTTCGCTTCGCCTTCGATCAGGGCGCAGCTA